>JAGFMF010011942.1:2885442-2899910 GCA_019455555.1 Galemys pyrenaicus | reverse complement strand
GATTTGCATTTCTCTGATGACAAGAGAAGTTGAGCATTTTTTCATATGCCTGTTGGCCTTTTGCATTTCCTCTTTGGAGAATTGCCTTTTTAGCTCTTTAGAATTAATCTTGAATATGTGATTTTACTTGGACTTTGAAGGAGAGATGATATTTTTAGAGTCTAAGGGACTATCATAGTGGTAATAATGTTATTAACTAAATCTGGTAAATCCCTAGAAATGCTTACAAAAATGGATTTCATTCATTTAGTCCATGCCTTGGTGAGAAATGGTATCCAAACTAAGTGATCATGATAAAGGAGGAAAATAAATGTTGTATCAGTAGATGGTACTAGTCAGGTTCTGAAAATTAAATCTCCCTAGTTTGTGCATCACTGATGAACTGCAGATTAAAAAAATATATACTTCATCTGTTTTAATAAAACATCAGACAATTGTGCAAATGAACAGTGACATAAACCCTAATGAGCATACATAAAAAATCAATAAACTAAGGCAGAATAGGAGGATGACTTACCATAACAAAACACTAATTCTCAGCTATAATATAAACCCCACTGCCAAAAAGGAAATAAGCACTGTGATATTTAACAAATTTCTTTACAGCTTGTGCTAGTTTTTTGTTCATTTTTATTTTCTGATAGCAGAGCTGGAGGTGGGGAGATTAGTTTGGTTTGAACTTCAAAATTCTCACAAATTTTGCCATAGGTTTTGAGAGGTGGTTATAGACATAAATACAATTTTATTTATATATAGTAAAGATTTATTTATTAATGCATACAAGAGCTGAGGTACATGCCAGAGGTGCAGGAAGGGTTGAGAGGATTCAACAGAGATAGAGTGGGGAGCAGAACAAGCATTGCTACTAAAAGACTATGTTAAGGGAAGCATCGGGCAAGACAGGAGAGGTCTGCTGCGCCATGTGGGTTAGTGCCCTGGCCAGGGATCAAATGCTTGCTGCAGACTTATTCATAGTGTGAGAATTAACCCCTTGTGCCACCAGGGAAGCCCACAACTATATATTTTAAGGTACAAAGAGTGTAGTTTAGAGCTCTCTGATATGGGGTCCAGTCATGCATTATTACGCATGTCTACACAAATCTACTTTGTATCAGATTTTATTACCTGTAAAAAAAAATAAAATTAGTGAGATGTGTCCTGCCCCATAAAAATAAATGAAAGGTTTCAGTTTAGCTTGAATAGTAAACACATTGGTAGTGATAGGGAACACTCAGAAGAGGAAATGCTTTTTGTAGCTGGAGGGTATGCAATTAGTTTTGTTACAGGATGTGTCACCATAAAAGGGGGAAAATGTCATGGTAACACTTCCTGTAACAACTTGAGAGCCTGAAGAAATTTCACGTAGGGGATCACTAAGAACAAAACATTTATTTGGCAAAGAATCCCTTACCAACTGTTGTCACAGACTTAGTTTTTCCTACTTAAGCCTTGTTTAGCCAAAAGTTACAAAGGGAAAATATATCCCATAGTAGAAAATTATCTGTTGTCTAAATCTTGGTGGACATGCCTCAAGATTGTCTGCCCAGTCTTAGGGAAGTTAGTTACAATTTTATGAATGCTACATAATAGTAACAGCAAAATATTTGTGATTTATAGGCATGTACATTATGTCCTGTTCTATATAAATTCATTGACTTTCTCACAGTGACCTGCTATATGCAAAAAAAGTTTAGCTTCATGTGCACATTCATTTCAGTATTCTTAATAATAGTGTATGTTTCTCTGATTCTATTTGGAATCATGTAAAAATTAAGGCCCAAAAGAGAAGAGGATAAAGAAGTTATTTATTCAAAGTTAACGATAGCATTGGAGTCAGCCAACATGACTTGAATTTGGCAGACTCAACAAGCAGGGCAATCTGGAAACAGTGAAAAAAGATAAGACTTCATGTATGCTCTAAATAGAGGTTGTTGGCAGAGGAAATTAGAGGAGGGCTAACTAATGGTTATAGCCCAGTTATGGAAATAGGAGATTGGATAGCTAATGGCTCAGGTAGTGTTAACTGAACAAACAGACTCAAGAGTAGTCAGGTTTGATGATTACATAATCAAACTGAGGATCCAAATCTTGGGAGCAGCCCAACAGATATAAATCAGTGGAAACAGTTCCCAATAGGCATAAGTTTGAATTTAGTTTATATATAGCCAGAAACAGTCATTAACATGAAGAAGGTAACTGTTCTTGATAGGAGACACTCCAAATTGTCCTGGATGCGAAAGGAAGACAATATAGGTTCTACTCTTTTCCTCTCCACAAGAATATACTGCAAAGATACAAAGGCTGGGCACCATTGTAGAAATCTTAATCTGAAAAGACTAATTTCTACTTTCAGGCAAGAGAATTTTACATACAAGTTAGAGCCTGTAAAGAGGGCTTGCCTGCCAGACAAGTGGCAGGGTCCCCAGAAAATTTTATATTATGTTCTAAGTATCTCCTTTTTCTTCCTTGGATTGGTCCTGAGTTGGGATTGGGGGGGTCAAAATTTAGTCAAACTGACAGTCATTGACCACGTGTTCACTGATCTGAGACATTACAGTTTGGCTTTCCATGCTGGTTGCTACATTTGTTGAAAGACACTTCTTTTGTCATATATATTCTGATCATTTTTATGTTTAAATATTCAGTCTCTATGCACTGCTCTTTTGTTTGTTGTCTTACTTGAGATTGATTGTCTAATTCAGGAAAGCTAAATAAACAAATTTCAACATAGGGATTGTTCAGTTATCTCCCTAATCAATTGTATTGCCTTATTTTCTTGACCTTTTTCTTACATAATCATGATCATTTAATGAGAGAGCAACTATATTAAAGCATTTAAGAGTAGATAGAATGCAAATGACCAACACCATTACCTCTGTAAAATTCCCTTACACTGAGATTCCAGACTAAATTGTCTCTTATGCTTTCTCAATTGATAAGATCTGGTTGAAGATCATTAAAAAAGCTGTTTAAGGAGATGTTGGAGAGGCAACTTCAACCCTTAGGTAATAATTCTTTGCCATATTCTGCCACTTTTATGTGGACTAGGACAAAGTCTAATAACAGAGATAAAATTCCTAAATTCATAGACTTTCCAGTTATAAATTCATAACCTGAAAACTAACGTCTCTGAGGCAGTGGAGTCTCTGGCCATAATGGGAGTATCTTTGCTCAAGATGAGTTAAAGGGTTTCTAAAATTTCTTAATTTTAAAGATGCTGTTAGTTCTTTCACCCTCACCAAAAGATTGAGTGGTAAGTACACTGTAGTTTTGAGTATAGAAGAATGAATCCTACAAATTCATACTTTGGTCAAACAATATAAAGTTGAAATTTTCCAGGATGGAAAAGCAAAGTCAAGCAGCTTTTCAGTGAGGATGTGTTGTGGATTTTCATCAAGGAAGTTATTCAATTTATCCTGAAATGATAATTCTATTAAAACATATTTGAATCCCATGGAGGAGAAAGCTAAAAAAAATATTCACTTGGAGGTATATGAAGGAGGAATTCGTAGTATTTGGGTTCCTGCTCATGACCTATTTAACCCTGAATTTTCCCCAGGACTATGTTATCGATAATTGAGTCTTGACTTCAAAATAACCTCAACCGTGTTTTAAAATTTTTCTACCAATGTTGATTTAAAGTAGTGATTTGTCTATACTATGATGATTAATTTCATGAAGCAATTTATCCGATCAATTATTTCACCACCAAATGGCCATCTTACTGAGTGCTAGAGGTTATCTAAGTAATGAAAATCATCTTTATATTGAGTCTTTCTTTTCAAACTTAGAAAGCAAAGCTTTGTATTTTAAAATGACCTCTTTGGAGTCCTCCAGGATTTATCCACCAAGGTTTTATATATCATCATAACCTTAGTTAATGCTGCTTGTTTTGGTTGATGATGTGCTAGCAATTTCCTGAGCTTCCATATTACATCTTTTTGCAGGGGGTTTAATCATTACAATAGCCACTTACGTAGGAAATAAGAATTTGAAAACTACTGATGCTATTTGGCCATTTTTGAAGTAATTCTGAGAAATGAAAATCCTCTTTGTTTTCAAAACATCCCCAAACCATGTATGCCTGTAAAAATATGTATTCTATCTGTTTCTATGTTTACTTTCTAATCTTTTGCTATCTGACAAATACTAGTAGTTGCAATAACTCACACCATTGACCATTTTCACTTCAAAGGACTATGTTCTAATGAATGTTTAAAATCAATGATAACACATTTTTCTTGAAAAAATACAGAGAAGTTTTGAAATATAAATCATTAACGCATAATACTAGGATAGAGTTCTCAGTAGTTGCTAATAAATCTAAGCAAGATGGAGAAGTTTTCTATTTGAGGTAATACAGTCTTGATGTCTCTCTGGTTAAGGCAGAAAAGAGCAAGATTCAGGCTGCTATAGTAGTGAATATTAATGGAAATGGAGTAGCAGCCTTACAAGCAGTTTAATAACTGACAAGTGCTTATTTTCTCAAACAGTACTGCACATAGGATCATCAAGTCAAATGGGGAACATAGATCTAATTCAGCAGACATATCAATAAGTTCGCACCAGGAAAAGTGTGGATGTATTAAGAAAATTGATTTTTTTATTTTGATACAATTTTTTAGAGCATTTTCAGATTTAAAACAAGATTTGATAGAGGAAGGTACAGAGATGTCCATATAACTCCTTCCTCCATATACTATGCAAAACCTCCACCATTAGAAAAATCAATCAGAATGGTACATGACTTATCAAGGATGCACTTACATTGGTAGTATAATCAGCCCATAGTTTACCTTAGGGTTCATTCTTAATGTTGAACATTTTAAGGTTTGAACAAAAATATACTGGTATGTATCCATTATTCTAGTATCACAGAGTATTTTCACTGCTACAGAATTCCTCTGTGCTCTACCTATTCACCTCTTCCTCCCACCCCACCACTAGAAACTACTGATCTTTTTATCTTCTCCACTGTTTTGCACTTTACATAATATCCTATAATTTGAATCATCAGTGTTTAATCATATAAGTTTGGCTTAGTTACTAAGATGCACTTAAATTTCTTCTGGGTCACTTCATTTCTGTGTACTACTGAGGGATATTCCATAGTCTAGGATGTATCACTATTACCCAATCACCTGCTGGATGACATCTTGATTGATACAGATTTGGCAATTGTAAATAGATCTTTTATAAACATACCTTGGCTGGTTGTTTTGTAGACATAAATTTTCAGTTCTTTTGGATAAATACCAAGGAGGGTGATTGCTGAATCATCTATTAAGGATATGTTTAATCTTGTAATAAACCAGCAAGATATGAGTTTTTGTTCTTCTACATCCTTGCCAGCATTTAATGTTGTCAGTCTTTCAGATTTTGATTATCTAATAGATTTGTAGTGATATCTTTTTTTAAAATTTATATTTCTCTGATTACATATGATGTGGAAAATCTCTTAACATTATTTTATATCTGTGTGTTACTTCTCTGAAGTGTTTCAACTCTCTACCCTTTTTAAAAAAAATAGGTTGTTTACTTGTTGAGTTGTAAGAGTTCTTTGTATGTTTGATAAGTTTCTTATCAGATGCACCTTTGAATTTTCTCACAACATGTGGGTAGTATTTAAATTCACGTATTATTTTTCATATAACAGCTCTTATTTCATAGAGGTGTCTTTGATTTTGCACCTAACATGGCACAGCATGCCCAATATCATATAGAATTTCTCTTGTGTTATTTCTGGAAATTTTATACTATTTTATTTTATCTGTTGGTCTGTGATCTAGTTGAGTTAATTTTTGCAGAAAGTGTCAATTCTATGTCTAGATTCATTTGGGAGGGGGGTTGGTGAGAGAAGAAGTTGGATATCCAGTTGTTCAGCATCGTTTGTTAGAGATTACTTTTGCTTCATTGCATTTTCTTTACTTCTTTACTAAATTTTAGTAAAATACACATGGGCTCTAAATTCTACTCTATGAGCTCTTAGTGTGGTATGGGTGAAGGAATAGATTGTCTTAATTACAATAGCATTATGTTTTGAAATTGAGTTACATCAGTCTTTTAACTTTGTTCTTTTCCTTAAAATGTGCTGGCTACTCTGAGTCCTTTGTATATAAAGTATAGAATCAGTTTTTTTATATCCACAATATAACTCACTGGGACTTTGATATTGTATTGATTCTATAGATCAAATTTGGAAAAGCTGATATCTTGACAATATTTAGTCATTCTTCATATGGATAAGATCTAAACATTTATTTCTTCTTTATTTCATTCATCAAAGCGTTTTTAGTTTTCCTCATGGGTCTTACTTGGATTTGCTCAGCTATATAAAGAACTATTTAAATTTTGATACTAATACAAAATGCATTGTATTCTTATTCTATTTCAAACTCCAGTTTTTCATTACTAAATATTTGAAGTCTTAATTGAAAATATGAAAAAAGGGAAGGAATTTCTTTGGACCCCTGGGGTTTGATTATCCACAATTATTGTTACTTGTCTTAAATGACGGCATAAAGGTATTAATTCTTCTGACCTAGAGGCACAGTGGAAAAGCAACAGAAAAAATGCCCATTAAAATGAAGTTAATTTGTGTGTAGTAAATCAGAAACTTCAGGTATCACTCTCACTTTGCACTGAGTTACTATATATAGTTTCAATTCAATAACTTCTCCTTGGTTTTGTTATTGTGTGTAATTGTTTACTATTTTTGATGGAATCAGACCATTCCTTTTCATCCAGTTTTTCTCACTTGTCTGTTTTGTGTTCTTGAAAAGTGTTGTTTATCATAAAAAAAAAAAAAAAAAAAAAAACACTGATTAGAAAATAGGCACAGGACCAATAGTTGGTTCTTCAAAACAGCTTCAAAGATTGGTGAGTTTTGAGGTTTTCACTAGTCTAACACCCATTTGGACCAACTTTTCTCTGTCATCAATAAAACAAGATAAAATTCTCTCTCCAACTTGATTTTCTTTTTGTCCAAAGAGCTTGCCTTTGATATAGAGAGAATATATTCTCTATGGTTTTCCAACTGCCAGGAAAAATATTAGTCTGTAATTTTAGAGAGAGTTAGCCATCAGGCTGAGTGTAAACATAGATACAGACTCAGCAAGCTATAAACAGCAAAGCACACAAGGGCTTTTGTGAGTATTATACCTGGTCAAAGGCTAAATTTCATCTTGATAGGGATTTCAGGTCTCTTTTCTTTCTTTTGACAATACTTCCAGGATAACTATGGAAATAAGCAAAGGCTACCTAAAATTACAACAAACAGGCTATTTATTCAGTTTGTTATAGCAAAGGACTCAGCTACCATCACTTGCCTTTGGAAACAAGTCAAAGGCAGGATAATGGAACAGCTTTATAGTGAAAAGGCAAGACTTCAGGTATGACTGATAGCAGGTTGCTGGCAAGCAGTCTAACTAGAAAGGTGGGGTGGGGGAGAATGGGTTAGGGAACTTATATAATTAGTTTGAGGAATATAATTTGACTATCTCTAGATAGACCTGAATATGAAGCAGTAGTAAAAATTAAACAAGTTGCAAATCATTGTCCAAACCCTAATCCTCTCACTGATTACTATAGTGGTTGTAAATTAGCTTCTAAGACTGATTTCTGCCAAGGTTTTGGGTCAGAGTACTATTGTCATATTCAATGTGGTCACTGTCCATTTATACATTCAGTCTCTGCCTCATGTATGTTTGCCTTTGACTTAAATCCTTCAATATGTGTTTGCTTTATTTTAATGAGTTACAGTTTACCTTTTTGATGACTCTATTACTAGATCACTTTCGAAAAGATACCATTGATTAACTCCCAGTCTAAGTCAGAATCCTTTGTAATACACATCTTAGGTATCTGTTCTAAGTCTTAAAAAATCTTCCATAGTTTCTTGTACCTACAGTATGAAATTCAAACATGCTATCATATTATAGAAATCTGTCTGTGGTTGCTTCCTCTCTCCAGTGTCACCTTACTGATTTATATATCTCTGCATGACACTGCATAACACAGCAAAAGTGAATTTTTACCCATATTTTTAGTGTTTGCTACTTCCAAAATCCTACACATGTTCAAGTACTCCTTTCTCTGGAATTCACTCCTCTTTTATATCTTAAATCAATTCCTCCTATTTAAACAATAAAACTATTTGACTTCAACTCTCAACTAGAATTAACAACTATATAAATTGGAGAGTTGTTAATTCTAGCTGAGAGTTGAAGTCAAATAGTTTTATATTTCACATGTGAATACATCTACCTAGACAACTAAAAATACATAGGTTTTCTTTCTTGCATTTGTTTCTAGGATCTCTTATAGAAAATACAGTCTAAGTCTAGACACTTAATAATTGATTGCTGAAGAAAAAAATGAAGGGAGAAACTACATCGTCTCATGAATAAAATTAATTGGACATATCTAAGCACTGAGTCAGTAACTATACTAAAATATTTTTCTTGAAAGAAAGGGGATGGAGAACCAAAGGAAATAAATAACATAGATCAAAAAATGGACGATGAGTTTTGCAAAGACATAAGTGAAATAAAAGATAAAGGCAAAAAAATGTTTTATTTGCTTTACCATTTTTATAGTATTCTAAAAATTTTTATACAATGAAGGTATTTTTTGCTTTCTACTGTAATATATTTGTATATCCTCAAATTACCTATCATCTCTAAGTCAAATAACTTTATTTTTTATTAAATTATTTTTACATATTTGACATAAATTGTAGTCCCCATGGAATCCCACCACCATGTCACCAGTGCACCGTCACCTCGGTCCCTTGTGCTTTCTGCCCTCATCGCGGTCCCTCCCCCCAACTCCTCAAGGTGCCTTTGATTTGTCTTTTTGTTCTTGTTGTGGTTTTGGGGTTTTTTTTATTATTATTGTTACTGTTCTTTTTCTTGAGCCCTTTTGGGAGGAATATAAAGGAACAAAAAAGTGAAACCATTCAAGATTTTTCTCCTGCCTTCTGACTTGTTTGACTGAATATAATTCAGTCAAAGGAATATAATTCCTTCTAGCTCCATCCATGTTTCTATAAATGACTCTAGTTTCTTTGATTGTTGAATAGTATTCCATTGTGTATATGTACCACATTGTCTTAACCCAGTCATCTATTTTGGGGCATTTGGGGTGTTTCCAGGTCTTACCAATTAGAACTAGTGCTGCAATAAACATAGGGATACAGGTATTCTTTTGAATCAGTGTTTGTGTCCTTTGAGTAGATACCTAGGAGCGGACTTGCTGAGTCAGATGGTAGCTCTATTTTTAGTAGACTTAGGAGCCTCCATAAGGATTTCAATAGTGGTTGGATTAACTTGCATTCCCACCAGCAGTGTAGTAGAGTTCCTTTTTCTCCATATCGTCAACATTTGTTGTTGGCTTTTGTATGTGCCATTCTTAATGGTGTAAGATGGTATCTCATTGTGGTTTTAATTTACATTTCCCTGATTATGAGGGATGCTGAGCATTTTCTCATGTGCCTGGCCAAATTTGCATGTCCTCTTTGGAGAAGTGTCTTTTGAGTTCTTCTGCCCATTTTTTGACTGGGTTGTTTACTTTTTTTTTTTTCTTGAGTCTTGTGAGTTCTTTGTATATCTTTGTATCAGTTCCTTGTCAGTTGTATGGAGTGCAAAATTTTTTTCCCAATTAGTGGGCTGTCTCTTTGTTTTGGTTAATGTTTCTTTTACTGTACAGAAGCTTTTTAATTTGATGTAGTCCCGCTGTTTATCTTCTTTCATTTTTATTGCATTGGGGGATACATCTTTAAAGGCATTACCGAGATATATGTCTTGTAACAAATTACCTATGTTTTCTTCTATATACTTTATGGTTTTGGTCTTACATTCAGTTAAGTCAAAGAACTTTAAAATAAAAAGTTATTTTGTCTGTGAGAATGCTGTCACTATTCAGTTTCAATGTGGTTTTGGAAGTATCCAACCAAATGCCTCATCTCAAACATTACTTCCATTCTACCTAAATTTCACCTTTTCCTGTAACTGAATGAGTTATTTATTTGGACTATTTGCTTTGTTGACTGAAATAATCACCACTATGAAGCAATTTAGAGAGAAGTTTATTAAAGAGGTTATTCAGAGCAAACATAAGAACTGGACTTGGGAGAGAGCCTTCAGATTTCTTTCATTCCTGGCTGTGCTCTTCAGAAGTTTGGCTTTAGTTATTTGGGTTTTTTTGTGTGAGGGGTTTGATTTTGTGAGTGTATGTGCATGCATGCATGCACACTTGCAAAGCACCACTATGCAAGAAAAGGTGCAGTAATCATTTTACATATCAGGTATCTAGTTTTTTCTAACATGCTTGGTTAAAGAGATGGGAGAACACATTTTTCACCTTAAAAATTTCATTAATATTGTTATCAGATCTAATTTATGAGTGGAGAAGGTGAGATGCAAGGCTACTGAATCTTTTTCTTAGAGACTCTTTTGCTAGGCACATGGCTCAGTCTGTGCCTAATCACTCAGTTAGGTCTATACAATCCACAGTTGCTTTTGCTTCCAGTTACAGTGACATGGCATCCATGAGGTCATGAGGGACACATTCTGATATAGTCTTTTGGGCAGCTGACCATAGGATATCCATGTTCTCAGCTAATTTTTTTTTAGCTGACTTCTGGCTACTGAAACATCTAGTGCCCAAAGTTTTTGTTGTTGTTTTACTCATCTTTATTCTTAGCTTCTAATTTTTTTAAACAGTCTTAGATGGTTACTCATTCTTTTTTTTCCCCCAAACATTTATTCATATTCTTTTTTTTTTTTTATAGAACTGAGGTGTAGACCAGAGGTGTTGGGGGGGTGGTAAGGGGATTCACCAGAGATGATGGGGAATGGAACAGGCAGATCTACTGAAATACACCGCTAAAGGGAGCAGCAGGTGAGACAGGAGAGGTTTGCTGTACTACGTCAGTTAGCTTCTTGGCCCAGGATCAAACTCAGGATGTAGTGGTCTATTAGACATACACACGTGCGCGCGCGCGCACACACACACACAGAGACGTTTTTAATCCTGTGAATGGTTTATAATCTAGTTAAGGATGTTCTGTTCTGTGAGTCAGTGTCTATTGATTATAGGTTTGTATAGATGGACTAGTCAAGGTTTACAGATTGCTATAATAAATATCCAATTTTCAGCATTCAAGTAAACATATTTCAACTGAAACTTCAGATGCAGAAGTAAAATAATGACTAAGTTCCAACATATAATTATCAAAATATTCCATGATATAGTTTGATTATAGTTCTTCAAACATTTTATGAGAACTTGTAACCATAAAGAGTTGGAAAAAACTCTTCCTCTCTTTTTCAGTATGTTATAATGTAGGCACATCTCTTGAAATTCAGGATCAAAAATGTAGTAGGAAGAATTGAATGTTCAAAAATAAAAAGGCTTTGGAAACTATGCTACTGTACTATTTTCTATGCCACTCTCTGCTCAACTCACATTTCTATTGTATCTGTACCGATAAACTTTTTCTATTCGTAGTAGAAACTTACCGACTGATAAATTGAGTTCACTTTGTGTTGAGATACTTGATATGCCTGACTCTTGGTACCTCTCCTGCCAGAGTGAGGTTCAGACTGGAAAAGAATGAGCCAAGGGCCTCTGCTCCGTTCTGTCAGTTGTCACGGGATTGAAGTCATCATGAGTAAATAGAACTTCTAGAAATCTGTCTATTAAATTGAAAATGTGAGTAGAGGGGTTAGTCAAGAAATATACTAACAACATAGCAGACATTCTGAAAGGTTTATACTACATTATTTCTTTTATGTAATTTCTGTACTTTTCTCCCCTTCATCTCCAGAGGAAAACCCATCTAAAAACTTCATTATTTTAAAGTGAGTTAACATTTATGAAATATGGGTGCAACTGACATGTTTCACCCATTTTTCTGACACTTTATTTGATTAAGATAGGGATTTATTCATGCAGTATAGCAAATATGTGCCATATTTGGAGATAATTCTTTCCTGGTAGTAAATGAAATAATTTATAAGTGAATTAATAACTTAATATCAATTTTCATATAAAAATGATTGAGTTAAATTTGATCACACTTTAAAAAGCAAGAAATTTACAATGTAATGTCTCCTTCTATATCTCATAAATGTAACCATTATCTAGGGTAGAATCAGGTAAAAATGTAGTCAGAATACCTCAAAGGGTGTGTCAGGTGCTTTATATTATATATTGTCAGGATAGAGACTGTGGATGATGGTACCATTTTGTAGAAATAAATTTTAGTCTGGTGGCACAGCAGGTTGAGTGCAGCACTGTGAAGCATCCACAACACAGCAGCGTGAGTTCAATCCCTGGCCAGGGTGGGGACCTGCATGGCACAGCAGACCTCTCCTTCCGCATCTGCTGCTTCCCTCAGCTGTGTGTTTCAGTAGATCTGTCTGTTCTGCTCCCCACTCTGTCTCTGATGAATCCTCTCGCCTCCCGCGACTCTGGCCTGTACACCAGCTCTTGTATGCATAAATAAATAAAATTTAAAATATATATATTTTAGTGATGACAATCATCTGTATTATAATGTCATCTATCATTTTTTATTTTACATTTTAAGGTTTTAAGTCCTTCGCTTCCCAACCTTTTTTTAATTATTTTTATATCTGTTTTACATTACTTTTCATTTTTGTACAGTGTGTATTTCTCATCCCCATGGAATTCCCATCACCAATTCCCCAGAGCATCACCACCAGCATCCTTTGTGCTCTTCCCACCCCTTTTGCTCCTTCTCCCTCTTCCTGTCCTCAGGAATGTCTCAAATTTTAGTTGTTTGTTGATTTTGATTATTTATTGTAATTGATTTTTTTTCCCTTAGTCCCTTGTTTCCTTTACATTCCTCCTATGAGTGACACCATCCAGTATTTTTCCTTTTCTTTCTGGAATACATCCACATTCATTAGCTATTATTTTGCAAAAAGAAATTTCTTTCAACGTTCATTATTATTAGGTTAACCTAAAGTGAAGTTTGCGCAAGAAATGCAGGATGAATGGGTAATAATTTCTTTTCAGTAGTACTACTTGCATAAATTATTAGTACTCCATTTAGTACCAATAGAATCTAAAGAGTTAAGCTTCAGAATTTTTTGAGTAGTATTTTGGCCAATTAACACTGTTTAATAATCTTTATGGTGTTCTCATTTTTGGAAATTAATCTTTTACACATGACTCATTGTGTTTCTTTTATATTCTAATAGCTTATTTGCCTTCTGTGGTATGTAAAAGCTGCTCCAGTAGTAATGCTTTGCATATTTTCTGTCTCAGATCTAAAATCAGCCATTAAGATATCTTAGTCCCTTTAAATGAGTGGTTCCCATTAGAGGACACAATCTGAATTCTTGGTGTGTAACATATACTCAAAAGGAAGTATAAATATGGTTTGACACCTACAGTTATCTGTTCATTAAGAAATATAAACTAACTCTTCTATAATAGTCTAAAATTATAAGTCATGTAAGTTCTTAAGCTCCAGTTACTATACAGAATTTTATCCTGACATTCATTTGCTTCAAGGAGCTCTTCTTGATCACTCTACATCACAGAAAAAAATTAAATGCCTTTAGGTTTAAAGGTTGTTATCTTCACTTAATGTCGAAAGTATTATTAATACACAATTGTAACTAATATACAACTAATAAAAATAATGTATATTAAAATCCATTATAAATACACACCTTAAAGCTACAGATGAGAATGTTCATTGATTTAATTAAGAACCTTATGAAACTATTAGCATCAACTCACCCTCAGGAGATAACCATTGTAATATATTTCAAAATGGTTGTATTCATGTCTTTTTTTTTTTTTTAAGCGGGAGATGAGAAACTGAAAGGGCAGAAAGCAACAGCTTTTTCCTATAGTTTGCCTTCTTAAACTGATAGGTCAACATCAGAGTAGGTAAGACTTACTATTAAAATAAAAAAGTCCATCCAAAAAAAAAATCAAAAAAAAATTAAAAGTCCATACATCTTGTAAAGACTCTGAAGCTCCCAAGGGTAATTAAATCATTTTTATTTTTTCCTTCTTTACATATATTTGACATCAATTGTAATCCCCATGTATTCCCCATCACCATTGGTTTCCTTATATTCCACCGAGGAGTAAAATTATCCAGTCTTTTTCTTTTGCCTTCTGACTTATTTCGCTGAGCATAATCCCTTCCACTTCCATCCATGTTCCTATGAATGATTCTAGTTTATCTTTTTTGATTGCTGAATAGTATTCCATCGTGTATATGTACCACATCTTCCTGATCCAGTCATCTGTTTTTGAGCATTGGGGTTGTTACCAGGCCTTATCTATTGTAAATAGTACTGCAAGAACCATAGGGGTGCAGGTATACTTTTGAATCAGTGTATTTGTGTCTTTTGGGTATCTTCCTAGGAGTGGGATTGCTGGATCATATGGAAGTTCCATTCTTAGTAGATTGAGGA
>JAGFMF010011942.1:2771241-2885326 GCA_019455555.1 Galemys pyrenaicus | reverse complement strand
TCCTCTCCTTCACTATCTTTGCTTTAGGTGTTGTATCTCCAAAGATGTCATTGATGTGTATGTCATGTAGGGTTTTGCCTACTTTTTCTTCTAGATATTATATGGTTTCAGGTCTTATGTCTAAGTCCTTAATCCATTTTTAGTTGATTTTTGTGCATGGTGAAAGGCAGTATTCTAGTTTCATTCTTTTGCATATAGCGGTCAAGTTTGCCCAGCACCACTTATTGAACAGCTGTCTTTATTCCATTGCATATTCCTTGCTCCTTTGTCAAAGATTAGTTGTTCATAAACTTGTGGGTTTATTTCTGGGCTTTCTATTCTATTCCATTGGTCTATGTGTCTGTTTTTGTTCCAGTAACATTCAGTTTTTATTATTGTGACTATGTAGTAAAGTTTGAAATATGGAAGTGTGATACCTCCAGTCCCCTTTTTTTTCAACCAGGAGAGCTTTGGCTATTCGAGATTTTTGTATCTCCATATGAATTTCATCAGTATATTTTCTATTTCTTTGAAGAATGACATTGAAATTTTTATTAGAATAGCATTGAATCTGTAGATTGCTTTTGGTAGGGTGGCCATTTTGATGATGTTAATTCTTCCAATCCATGAGCAAGGGATATTTTTCCATTTCTTTGTATCTTCTTCTATTTCTTTAGCAATGTTTTATAATTTTCTTTGTAAAGGTCCTTCATCTCTTTTGTTAGATCTACTCCCAAGTATTTAAATTTTTTTAATTAAACCATTTTTAATACCATTCCTGTAGGTCACAAACAATGGTAAGGAAAAAGAATTGAGAAACACAAGAAATAAGTGATTTTTTCGGTAGCTTTAATTGTGAGCAAAAAATTTATCATGTCGTTTTTTCCAAATTGTTACTGAGGAAAAGTGGATTTAAATAATTTTATGTTTTATGGGTTATAGGCTTAAACCTCTACAAAAGTACATTATTATACTATGTCCATCACAAGTGCTACAATAGTTCTCCATGTTCTGCTGGACCCCTTTCCTCCCTGACTCCCATGTTGCTACTCTCCCCTTCTGGTGGCCTTAGTTTTGTAGTCAAGTATCAAGCATGCATTAATGGTTTGTTTTGTTTCCCTCTAGTCTACAACTTAAGTGATACCACTTGTATTTATATTACTACTCCTGACTTACTTCCCCTCTCCAGTTCCACCCAGGCTGTCACAAATGTTAAGAGTTCATGTTTTCTTTATAGCTGAATAGTATTCCTATATGTATACCACATTTTTCTGATCTACTTCTCTGTTCTTGGGCACTTAGGCTATTTCTATTACTTAGATATTGTAAATGGGATACAGTGAACATAGAACATAAACCGCTTCTAGTTAGTATTTGTGTTCTTTGGGTAAATACCAAGGAGAATTATCTATTTATTTATATATTTGAGATCAATTGTGGTCCCCATGGATTTCCCACCACCAATTTGCCAGTGCCCCATCACCTCAGTCCCTTGTGCTCTTTCTGCCTTCATTCCATTCCCTCCCCACCACAGTGTTTCTGATTTGTCCTTGTCTTGTTTTGTGTTTTATTATTCTTTTTCTTGGTCCCTTACTTGGTTCTCTTATATTCCTCCTAGGTGTGAAACCATCCAGTATTTTTCTTTTGCCTTCTGACTTATTTCACTGAGCATAATCTCTTCTAGCTCCATCCATGTTTCAATAAATGACTCTAGTTTATCTTTTTTGATTGCTGAATAGTACTCCATGTATGTGTACCACATCTTCTTGATCCAGTCATCTGTTTTGGGTCATTTAGGATGTTTCCAGGTCTTACCTATTGTAAATACTGCAAGAACCATAGGGGTGCAGGTATTCTTTTGAATTAGTTTTTGTGTCTTTTGGGTATATTACCAAGGAGTAGAATTTATGGTTCATGTGGTGAGTCAATTTCTAGCACTTCAAGAAATGTCTAATTGTCTCCATAGGAGCAAGAATAGTCTACTTTTCCACCAGCAGTAGGTAAGGGTTCCTTTTCCCTACATGCTCACTAACATGCATTGGTTCTGGTCTTTTTGATATGTACCATTTCCATGGGTATGAGATGGCATCTCATTGTGATTTGGATTTGCGTTTCTTTAAATGATACGTGATGACAGCACTTTTTCATGTGACTACTGGCCAGCAATATGTCTTTTCTTCTTTGGAGAAGTATATTTAGCTATTTTTAACCCAGTCAGCCGATTTAAACTGAATCTTGGTATCTTACCTTTGGAGGGAGCCCCTTGGTGCTCTACTTTCTTTTATCACTTGTATTTTAAATGATTCTATGGTATGACGAAAACTAAGTATTTCCTACATTTAATATTTTTCTTGAAATACTAGAGCAAAAGAAAAGGGAAACCAATGGGAGGTACAGAGGAGTTGCAAAAATGTCTGTTCTTTTTGATAATTGGGATTAATGCTGCTCAATCCTTTGAACCTCTAGAAAAATGAATTTTCCCATAATTCGTTAGTTATACAAATGCATTGAAACACTGGCTGAAGTCAATACCAAAGTTTTTTTTAAAAAAGAGCTTGATATGGCAATAGTTTCCCTCAGAACTTCCAAAAACATTTTAGAGTTCATTTTATGTTTATTATTTAGGGCTTTCAAGATACACAGAACTGACAGGAATTATTAGATAATATAAAGGAATTTATTAGAAATAATTGACTCATGCAAGCTGCAAAGTAACAAATTCTGAAGTGCAAATGTCTAAGGTGAGGAGGAGACCAAGGTCCTTCCTTAAGCCCACTTTCAAAGAATTAGAAGGAGGCTTGTCCACTTTGGAGGGTAACCTACTTTACTCAGTCTATTGATTTAAATGTTAATCATATTTAGAAACATCTTTACCTACACACCAAGTTAATGCTCACACAGATGGTCACCACTTGATCAGTCAAGTTAATACATATAGTTGACCATTAAGATCACAGTCCTGAATTTCTAGCAAGAAAATTTATGTATTTTGGGGAAAAAAATAAGTCCCCAAACAAAGTAACAAGAACAAAAGCTGCTAAAATGGAATTTTATTTCAATGAATGGCTACTTTGACTAAAAAGCATTGTCAATTAGTGCATTCTTAAATATAAGATTTTAACTGAATAAAGCCTGAAAGGTTTGAGAGAAAATAGAGCAGCCTGAATTGAGGCGTTTCAACAAATCTTTAAATATGAGTGTTTTCAATGAGGTCTCGATTTGTGCATTTCTCTGTTGCTTCAACTATCTTACCATTGCATATGTCAGGATCAGATCACAGGTTAAAAAAAGTAGCCAATAAAGATTCTTCAGCACAACCTATCAGTGAGTATTTTGTGTTCCTTGTTCTCAGATATGGTCTCCGAGAGAAAATTAGTTTGTATATAATGTCATATCTTTTTTATCACTTGCCTTGAGCTCCTTCAAAGAAATGTATTATGGAAATAGAAATGATTCTTATTCTGATTCCTATTCTGCCTCCCTTATAAGTTTATCCATTTCTCTTTCTGCTCAACTTGTCATTGGATATGTCATATTAAGGTTTAGCTAGTTCAAGGTCTGTGGCTAGTTTTTTAAGAATACATTTGGTGAGCCTGTTTAAATAGTGAAACTATTTTTCTTCACTTACAGTCAAAATAATAATTCCAGGTAGAAAATGGACCTTTTCTGAGTAGGCAGTCTGTGCTGGCTAGCTATCTGATAAACCCTTGTGGGACCTATATTAATATATCTGAAAGGTTCTTGAAAAAGAAAAGATTTATGCATACAAGAGCTGAAGTACAGGCCAGAGTGCAGGGAAGTGAGAGGATTCATCAGAGACAAAGTGAGGAGCAGAACAAGCAGACTGACCACTGAAACACACTGCTGAGGGGAGCAGTGGGAGACGCAGAAGAGGTCTGCTACGCCATATGGGTCCCCTTCCTGGCCAGGGCAGGGATAGAACTCATGCTGCAGTGGCTGCGGTTTGCCACATAGTGCATTGTTTAACCCACTGCACCACCAGGGAGGCTCTATATCTGAAAAGTGTGTAACTCTCCTTTAAGATCAAAGGAGAGTGTATAATTTTTTAGCAAAAACATGTTAAAGTCATCAGTCATGTACAAAAGCATCTACAATATCTTCATATATTTAATATCAATAAATTTTCATACCATCCCTCATTTCATACATTTTTCCAATTTTAAAGAACACAGAATTACACTGAGATATATTAAGTACTTAGACTCACTATTTTCTGCATCAGTTTTATTAAATATAAAACTTATGGAAAGATAAGCTTAGTATATTAATTGAACAGAAAATATTTTTTTCTAAGCATTTTTGAATTTAGTTTCTTGGGGTTATAGTTTTTTGTTTTTTGCTTTGAACAAAAGGCATGGCAGATATAACCCAATTATATAATGACAGAATGACTAATTGTGTATGATAGCACAATTTCCAATGATACAAAATAAATGAACTATATTAGTCTTGATGTATGTTACTAAGAAAAGTGAAACCAGAAATAAGAAGTAGAATAGGGGCTGAGACCTAACACTGAATTCTTTATTAATGCTCTGAACACTGATACGTGTAAATCCAAAGAATCCTAGTCAGCAGATAATCTATCTTTAAGAGACTAACTCATCAGAAATGCCCACAAACTGTTATTCTTGCCTGTATCATTCTCTCAAGAAATATAGTTTAATTTTTTTACAAAGTTTTTGGTTTCATCTTTACATTCTCCAGAAATGGTGAGCTAAACTAAAAAGCTGGAACTAAAAATAACTGAATATATGATCTGATGATCAGTCATCTATATCCTTTCCTTTTTGCTTGGGCCAGTGGGTCCTGATAATAGAGTAAATGTAGATGTGTAAGGCAATTCTTAGTCTATGTTCTTTAGTTATTTTCATAATATTAGCTTAGGCTTTCTATGTGTTTTACAGAAAGTGTAGATTTGGGGAAAATGTACATGCATTCAAAACCCTAAATATTCAAATTTTGAATTGTCATCTCAGGAAAATTATTTAACATTTACCTTAGCTAACTTACCTATAAAACTAGAGTAATGTAAATGCCTGAGCACATTACTCAAAATTAACATTGCTGCTGTAGTCCTTTAATAGCACCTTATAATGGTCATAAACATAAAAGCCAAAGTATAAAGTCATTTTCTTTTATGTTCTTATAATTTTCTTTAAAATATATTTTTACAATATATAGTATATACAATTATGTACATAATTCATATAGTTTATCCTATATAAAAATATAAAGAAAACATAATTAACATTAAATATACATTCTATAACCATTTGATTACCATATGTATTTCATTTATTCAATGATTTCAAAAACGTTTTTGGTTTTCCTACTATATACCAAACATTGCAAAGTGCTGAAAATACAAAATCAATGAACTTCTAGAGAGCAAAGATTTTACCTTACAGGATAAAATTGAAGAAAATATTGATAGAAAAAATACAGTAGAAGATTATGTGTACTCCGGTATATAATCAGAATTCCTAAGAAAGAACAGAGCCTGAAGTCAATTGTGCTGGAATGTCTAACAAAAAAAAGACACTGGACAGGGACATTTTACTCAAATTGAATGCAAAAAGTGACTAAATTCTTTAATTATAAATCTATTGCTACTTACCAGTATTCTTGGTTCCTCACTACACTGCGTATGATTTATAAAAATATTTTTGTAGGTGTTGATTTTATGTCTACAGAGAACACTTAAGAATAGCTAATTTATCTCTCATTTTTATTTTGTAATTATTTCATAACATACTTTTGCACAGCTAATACAGTCATATGGTTTCAAAACAAAAAGGGACAAATCTTTCCATATAATATTAAGCAGTAAGATTATGTATTGTTCCTTCCACATCGGGTTTCATCAAAATCAGTGGTACAGACATCTTTCATTCCCATCTTTTTTTAACATTTAATTTCAACTGTAAATAACCCACAGAAGTTTTAATATATATATTAGAAAAATTTAGTGTATCACAGAAAACTCCAATGTATTTAGTGACTTAATACTCTGAAACTTGCTGATTTATGGACATTAGCAATTAAAATCACATGATTTGATCAAATGTCATTCTACCATTAGAAAACAAAATACGCAGCATAGAAAATACATTAAGTAAACCACAAGGTTTTTACATAATAATAATTCTGCCTAAACATGCTATGAGAGTTGAATCATTAAGCCATTTTTTTACTAAAAGCCAAGAAGTGGATTCCACCCTGCTGAATCTCCAATCCTTGGCCAAAGCACCTTCCAAACACAGCAAGAAATTAAAAGCTTTGCTGATTGGATTATTAAAACACACAATGGTCAAAATTAACTTCAAAATGCAACTATTATAGAAATCCATAGTTATCTTGGCTACAAAGCTGAGAAAAGTAAAATTAATTGAAAAGTCAGTTCTTCTAAATACAGCTATAATACAAACTTTTGCTTCATATCTCCTCTAAAGTAAGTCAATAGTAAAATATTTCTATTTCATTGTTTTGTTCAAACGTGTCCAGGCATTTTCACTTACATGCTTTCATTTGTAACAAAAGCAACCAATAAAAGGGGACCAAAACAAGGGGCAGAACAAGCATCAATACCCTATGGACAGTCCAGTGGTGACTAACTTTTGCAACCTTAAATCAACAGCAGCTTTAACTCTGGTGAATCCCTTAGATGCAGGCATCATAAGTCAGACAAATCAGTAAAGTCACTGATTTGGTTTACCTGCAAAGTTTGAGGACCAGTACTGTCCACTGCCAAGATAATGGCATAGTGCCCTCTGGTGTGAATTCTGGGTGGCCTATGTGAGTACACTGCTCACCTTTATTGAGCATTAATCCTTTGTGTTTTACCTTGATAATTCAATTTCCACCAGTTACATTTTAGGATCGGAGAAATGGCTACAACAGGAGACAACATTAGGTGTGTTATGTTATACAAAGTCAACTACTATGCTCTTTAGTTTTACTATGACAATTTTTTTTTATCATAGCCATGACTATTTTCACTCATCCATTTACAGATAAATTTTAGATGTAGCGAGGGTAAAATTTGAGTATTCTGGGCAAGACAGTTTAAGATGTAGTATGAAAATTGAAACCCAAAATCCGTGATGCCAGAGTCCTTTTAAACAGTGTTTTTTCAATCTAACAAATTGTACACATCTGTACTAATAATTATCTTCAAACATAAATGACCATCTTTGACTCTTGTAATTTGGAATTTTTCGAAAATTGTAGATTACTGGATTAAATCATTTAAAATCCACTAATATATTAATGATAGTTCCATGTGAAACCTTTGAAAAACAAAGTTTGGAATGCTTCCCAAAATGTAATATCATTCAAAAGTAAAATATCTCTAGAGGTCTTTTGAGAACCAAACAGTTTTATGTGTCCAATGCATAGGTGTCTTTTACAGAGGTTGCATTCATCCCCCAATGTGAAAACTTTATTATATAAATCAAAAATATACTTAAGTTTCTGTCTTCCTTCTAAGTTTAGACCAGACTATATTTACTGCCAAAATTAAACTTGAGATATTACAATGGTAATAAAAATGTCATGTAGGATTTGCTTATGTACTTTTAAATATTGAAAGTGAGTTGTAAACGACTACATAAAAGAAAAATGTGTATGGCTATTGATCTTCCTTAAATGAGAAGGTTTTGCTGTGGTAGGAAAACTTGCCACAGGAATGTAGACAGCTCATTAATGTCTAAACTTAAAGATAAAGAGGCCTATTTTTAGATAATTAAAGGAGATGAAATATTAAATGGGTTTTTAACCTTAGAATTCTATAGAATATTGTTACAAAGATACCATTACACATGATTAAGTAAATCTTTGACTTTAATATGTGGGTGAAATTTATATGAAGACAAAGAATAGTGTTGAGAGTGTACATGAGGAATTAACCCAGCATGGTGAAATATTATGGAGACCACAGTATTTAATCTATGCTTTCTTCAAATATTATGCATTACATAAAAACTTGAAGTCATTTCAGATTTCCATTCAATTATACCTAGACAGTGTGTATAACCTGAGATAATCCTGGTCAATCTCATGGGCCATATAAGCTCCCCAAATTCATTTTACCCTGACGGACATAAAAATGTTTTTGTAATTTATTGGTTCTAGATTTATCATTTCATTGTATATAATGATGATCTTTCTCTATATAAAATTAACATTGTAAGAATATTTGATGGAAAGTGGACAAAAATATTTAGTGTCTAATTTTAAAGAGGTAAAGCATGCTCCATTAAATAGTGACTCCCAAGCAGTTCCGATATAAATAACACCATACTCTTGCACAAAGGGCCTGAATGTTTCAGTAGCTTCAGATATTTTCCATGATAGAAACAAAATTTTGGAACAAAACATAATTTGTATTTTTCATAAGAGGCTACTTTAAAAACTTTTAAAAGAAAATTGTATACGGTTTATTGACATTTGCATTATAACATTAAGCACTATAAGTTCAGTTCTGTTTTTCATCATAAATAATTTACCCACCCACCTTCACCCTATGCTCTGGTAATCACTAATTTGGTCTTAGAGTCTGAAAATATTTCATTTTTAGTTAATCTATTCGCTTTCTGAATATGCCACATAAGAGTGAAATCATACAGCATTTGTCTTTGTCTTTTGAATACCCTCTAGGTTAATCACACTGTTGCAAAAAGCAGGATTTTGTCATTTTCTATACCTGATTCTCATTATATATATCGTATCCATCTGGCTGTCAGTGGAACTTAGGTTGTTTCCTCTCCTTGGCTATTGTAACTATGGCTGCAATGAACATTAGGTTACATATGTTTCTTCAAACCAGTATTTTTCTTTCCCTAAGGTAAAGTAATATAACTGGATCATATGTATGTTTTTATTTTAATTATTTGAGGACTCCCCATACTGCCTTACATAACTGCTGCACCAATTTACATTTCTACTAATAATGTACAAAGTTTTCCTTCTCTCACCATCCTCTCTAACATTGGTTTCATTTCTTGTCTTTTGACAAACTGAGAGTCATTTCATTATTGTTTTGATATGCCCACTGAATTTGGGGAGAATATTTTAAATAAAGGACCCAAATTCTTCCTATTGATAAAATTTCACAGATCAGCCTCCATACAATATAGTGAAACCCAGCAAAAATCACATCACACAAACTCAGCAGAAAAGTTATACTTTTCTGTTATATCTATATGTATATAGATATGTCTATCGATAGATATGGACATATATCTATATATATCGATAGATATATCTATATCTATCGATATATATCTATATATATATAGATATATAGATCTATATATACAGATTCCCAAATTGCAGGTAGTTGAGAAGTATATTTGAATGTTCTTCATATTAGAATTTTTTAAATATATTTCAAATTAAAGACAATTGCAGAAAAAATTGGAGAAGTAGAATGTATTTCTATAGAAAATTACTCAGAAAAACAAAAAATATAAACAGTCTATAGAGTGAATAACCCCAAACTCTAATCATATTTCATGGAGCTGAGAACAGAAAATGAAGGGAAAAGCTTTCTTCAATGAGATAATAATGTCCAATATTTTCCTCAGATTCAGGAAATGCAAAGAATAACAGTGTTAATAAAAAGGAAATCCACTTCCATGGTGGATTTAAAGAGAGGTGTTAAAAGCAATCAAAGTGCAAGTTCAACAACCCAAAAATGATTAGGATAGTTCACTTCTTAATAACAAGGAATCGAAGCCAGAAGAGCTTCCTTCTCTAAAATAGTATTTTCACATTGATGAGGAAATATTTATCCAAGTAGAGTTTTGTTTGTGGATTGCTTTTTATTTCCTTTATCTTTTTCCATTTAAAGAAATTCTTGTGCTTAATGTAGTAGAAGTGCTCTATCTTCTCCTGTAAGGTTTGTACTTTCATGATTTGTTTAAAAACTATCCTTCCTTATCCCATGCTCATAAATAATGGTCTTCTATATTTTCAATAGTTTTTTTTTTAACTACGTGATTTTACGACACCCAAATAAGATGGGTTCCATTTGGAATATAAAGTTAACTGCTACAAATCAAAAAGAGAGTTCTAAAATTGGGAAAAAGAAAAACATTTAAATGAGGGCTTCAAAATTAGTGGCAGTGATTATATTTGAGCTAAGTAATATGGGCATATTCTGCTTGATATATACACCAAAAAATTATTTATAGTAATAATCTGAAACCACTAGTCTAAGGCAATATATAATTTCCTTAAGGGGATTTCTAGGAGAACATTAAACCTGCAGTGCCGGTGTTGTCATGAACTTTCAGAAGTAAAAATTTACAATGGGAAAACCTTAATAGGAACAAAAAAGGAGAAGGGAATAAGGGAGGGAAAAAAGCAAGGAGAGAGAATAAGGGAGGGAAAAAAGCAAGGAGAGAGAAAAGGAAGGAAGAATATTATACATAGGAAAAAGCAAACCAACCTATAGCTCAAACATTTTTTTTTCATTCTGTTACTAATTAATCTTTAAAAGTTGTTCATTTCCCTTTGACTATGTTAAATGACTTATTTCAGGTTTACCTTGAAAGCATAGCCTTTGTATAGTTCCATCCTTGAATACTAAAAACAATCATTCTTGCGTGGCACGCTTACCTCATTTAGTGCCCTTGAGAGTTTTTGCAGGTGGGCAATATTTCACATGCAGTTTGGTTTGTGTACACTAAACATCACTGAACAAAAACAAATTCATTCAGAAAAATGGCTCTAGGGGGATTGAAAGCTGCTAAGGATAGAATCATTTTCAGAGATGAAGGGGCCCAAAGCTTTGTTTTCCTTCAGAGTCCAGGAGAGAAGCAGTTTTATAAATGACATAAGGCAAGCATGCAGAGGAATGAGCTGAAGCAGAAGTAGGTTGTATGTATATGCACACATTTCAGAATTGTGATTAAATGTTATTATACTGTTTTATCAGCTTTCGAATAATATAAATACTTTCTAGTATCCTATTTTGAAAAGTATAAAGTCACCCACTTACAGATCAGTTTCTCTTTAACTCCTAGCAAACATTTAGATTGTCACAAAATCAATACAATTTAGACTAACTATAGTTAAAATAATCAGTGACTATTCCAATGATGCATCATTCACACAGCTGAGAAAAACCACATGAACCTACTTGAAGAGAAATATTCCAAAATATCAGTTTGCAATGTGAACAATAAATATGGCTAATAAAGCTTTCTCCCAGCTAGATGGACAATTAAGGAACACTGCTGTGCCACAAAGCTGCCAAAGATGTAATACCTAACCCCATCTGACGCCCTCAAACCTACTGGGAAAGAAAAGGTGTTTTTTTCCATATTAAGCCTGTCTTAGTATCCTGTTTCTGATGAGGACTGATTGAGTTAAACCTTTTGGCCCTACTGAAGCAGTGACATTGACTATGAACATGGACTTGAAAATTCCTAAAACAAGTCAACCAAACATAAAAGATCCATTAGATCTTTAGAATACTATAATAAGGGGGAAATAATGGATTATCCTAAAAAGTCCCTATCAACTCTTACTAAAAAAACCAACAGCAGCAAAGAAACCCTGCACCAGCAAAACATTACTTCTGGATGAGGATTTGTCAAGTTAAATAAAACTATTCACCTTCATTACAAAACTAGATACATATATTTACTCTTTGCAATGACTAGTTAACAAGAAAGCAGTTGCATAAAAACTCACCCATTCTTTAGTTTATCTAATGAGCTGCTCTAAGTGGTCAATATAGTTTTTCAGTTTTGTTTTAAATTTCTTCATAGAATAAGAAATGGATTGGAGATTACAGAAGAAAAAATACAAAATTCTTAAATTTGGGTTTGTTTTGGTATCAGTAAGTTCTTAATAGGAAACTCTGCAATTATACTATTTAGAAGTTAAAATTTTAAAACTGTATATATGAGATAGTATCTTATGTATAACATGTACAGAGGACATTTTGTAAATGGACTCTGATCCCCCCCCCCATTATTCATTTTGGTGAGAATGTTAGATGATATATAAAAAAAAACCTTCAGTTATTTGTAAAAACTGAATTCAAATCTTTTTCCATATGTAGGTCTAATTTAACTGCTGTAACAATAGCCCCTGATATTTCTGGAAATTTGAAAGGGACAAAAGGGAAGGATTTCTAATAGATTTTTCATAACATGAATTGAGCTGACTACTCTGTTCAACTGTTTTGTTTTCAGTTTTCCTAGAATGTGAACATCCCCTTAGTGTAAGTGATTGCAATAATATTAACCATTCTTTACAGACAGAAACCTGATAGGGCAGTTTTTAGCCCAAAATGACTTGAGTTATAATATCTAGTTTATACAGTGGATTATAGTGGGTATAAGGCAAAACTCAATGATACAATAAAGGTGGTTTTCATATTCAAGAAAATCAATTGTACTCAAAGCTTGCAAGACTCTGGAACTTTGATAGCAATATCCTTTTCCAGAAGTAATATCCTCATTTTCATGCCTATATGCTTATTAGAGTATAACTGCCATTTCTTGTGCATTAATACTTATTTATCTGGAGTCGTTTTCATTGAATTCTCCTTTCCCCTGCCTTGCTTACAACACACACACACAAATCTGCTATCATAATAAGTAATTTCATAGCTATACAAAAATAGATTATCAAAAGGAAGAAAGGTAAGTCAAGTTGTGGTCTTGTGAGTTTGTCCAGGTCCCCCAGGTACTGTTACTATGTGGTGAGTGAAGATACATTTATTACACTCTTTGCAATATCTAAAATTTTAATTTTCCGCTATGAAGCATCTAAGGTCTGTCTGGGATAGTCGGAAATGTGTTTCTAATTGCTTTTTCCATGCAAAAGAGATACAAGAGATTACCAACAACAGGACTATTAATCATCCACCTAAGTGCAGCTTCTCTTTTGCATGCAATATTTATAAGTGTTTATATACTCCTGGCTCATGCAAACAATCAATGCCTACTTGATGAGCCAACCTATATAATTGTCAAATGCCTGAAACTCACCAAGAGATTAAGTTTATTCTTGGCTTCTGTTCTAGATTGTATTTGTGATTAAAAGAAAAAGTAAAAAAGGTATCTTTTTGAAGTTTCTAGTGGAAAGGGGAAGTTGCATTTTTCTTGTCAATAGAAGTCATTTTATTGTCTATTTTCTTCCAACATTATTAGCACAGTAAGAGATTGGTTTCACAAATAGTGTTAAGAAAAGCCATCTCAAATGTACAACTTTATGATGCTGGGCTAAGAATAAAGTTCAGTTACCTTACTATTAATTGGGACCTTTTAGACCTTGGGAGACTTAAGGAACACCTCAGCAATTTACAAATGTGGTCTGATTGTATATCTTTTGTTATTTTTACTAGTTTGTTATTAGAATACAATTTGTATTCCCAGAGTGGTGGTTATTACCTACAGGTCAACCTATTCTTTTAATACAACTTTGGTAGTTTATATAGTATTATAATATAAAAGATAAATTTTTCCTTTTAAAATTTCAAATTAAGGTATAGAATTGCAAGGTTACATTTTCAACATGTCTATAAACTAGTATGGTTTGTAGCGATTACAATGCTAATTTGATAACCAAGTAGTTGCAAATTAACTTTTGGCCTTAAACATTTATCCACATTATTCAAACCAAAAGAATGTTATTTGCTCATTAAGTATATATTCCATGTATATCGTACCACGAGTCTGTAAATGACAAAAAGACTGAAGTTTCTAAAAGAATTTTTCAAAGTTTGTGTTTTTAGAAATAAAAGATCTATGGCGAGTCCACCAGTATATAAATGATATATAGTGATCAGAGGCAGTGCATTAGGAACTTAGAAAATTATTATATAGTCAGAAAATAGCATCTCTGAAAACTGGGTCATAAATTGTGTCAGAAAGTGGTTGGGATTTAAATGAACAAAAAAATGTACAAAGGAGATGTACACAAAAGTTCAGATGTGGAAATGAATTGTGTGACTCAGTAGGAATATCTAGCAAGGGGATGAGGTGAGTGTTGAAAGAGCTGAGAAATATTTATGAAGAGAAGTTTCTGAATCAGTGAGCAGATTGCTTAGATTGAGTCTGCAATGCAATAACCTGAGTTTGTAGTTTGTCTTGTAAAAAAAAATTCCTTAAAAGTGATCCACAGGAGGTGACAGGTCAGAAGCAGAATTTTATAAACATTCATCTAAATACAGCTGCAGGTAAAAAAGTTGCCCTGCCACGAGACATGTTAGACTGTCATACCTGAGTGCTGTCAGGGCAGCCCTGTGCAGGTCACAGGAGAGACATCCTGGTCCAGAACTGGGGCTTAATGAGGAATCGAGAATTCTGTCTTACTTCTCCTAATGGTTGTAATTTTAAAAAATTTAACATTGTAAAGAGGAAAACTAGGCCCACTGGGGCTTATGAAGATTGACTGTTACTGGAGGAGAACTTTTTTTAGGTTTCTGCATTCTCACATTTCCAGAACCTATTACTGACACATGATTTGCTGTTGTTGTTTTCAGGACTTTGTCCTTCAAGATACTAATTACAAATGGTGTCCTCACAGTGGAAACAGGTAAATAGGATGAGATCACAGATGTGGCCATTTCTCTTACATAGACTGATTATCTCATATTTTTCTCTTGCCTTCTCCTTGTGTAATCTCAGCCCCCAAATCCTTTCTTTATTACTCTTTATATCATCAATCCTTACTTTTTGTCAGCCTTCTCCTTTTTTACTCTGATAAAATGGTGGTAAAAGGCACAACCAAGGCATAAAGCAGGGGAATAAAAAGGAAATAGAGAGTCCCTTCTTGAGACTTAGGTGCCTCATTGTGGGAAAAGTTGATTCTGAGGGTTAATAGACCCTCAGCGAAGAGGCACTAATCACACAGCTAAAGGATGGCATCTCCCTGATAAGGTCCCTCTTA
Organism: Galemys pyrenaicus; assembly: GCA_019455555.1. NCBI lineage: Eukaryota > Metazoa > Chordata > Mammalia > Eulipotyphla > Talpidae > Galemys > Galemys pyrenaicus. The sequence goes on along the minus strand of JAGFMF010011942.1, from coordinate 2,870,410 downwards.
CTTTCTCTTTCCTGCTCCCGAGGTGCACACTGCTCATGCACTTTTTCTCCCATTCATAGGTGTGACAGGTGACCTAGACACTAGTGAAGACACAGATTATCAAATGGAATGTACTATTTGAGGAGTTCCCTAGATGTCTTGCCAAGTAGAACACCCACAAGACTAGTATATATAATAGATATTCTGGAGGTCTTCACTCCATTACATCAGTTATCAGGATCAGGGCTACAGAAGAAGACATCCAACCTCGTATGCACAAACTGGGGCGCCACACCTCCAAGGAGTGTGGTATAATGTCATCCTTTCTTCTTCACCTAACCCTGAATTCTGTGCCCTCTCTAAATGATAGCCATCTGCAATAATGCATTTAAATCCTACAAATAAACACATACCACTATAAACTACATATGCTTAAATATGAATAAAAATTATATTTCTTTCAGTTAAAACATATGAAGGAGCTGCTTATTTGGGCTTTGCTTCATAAATCCAACTGCTAACAGTACATCATGGGATGTTTACATATATATAAAAACTAAACCCAATTTTAAATTCAGGAAGGGTAATCTGGCCCCATGCTGAAACGAGAATGCAAAATTAATATGTCCATGTGAAATTCAGAATGTTTACCACAATTTGAAACAGTGGTATATCCTCCAGCAAAAGGCTGTACACACTGAGAGGAGTCTTTGAAATTTTTTAGCAAGTGTCTCCTCCCATATTTGTGCATCTGTTCAGTATTGTTGCCAGGTATGTAGCCTTTCTGATAATGAAAGTTAAACATCATAAATTTAACATGAGCTATTTTAGCAGTGGAGTTTAGAACAATTATGCTGGTGTTTCCTCAGAAATACTTATAATTTACATTTTGGTGGTAGTTTGAAGATTAAAATTAGCCTTCAACTGTCTAATTAAAGTGTACGTACATAACCATAGAAAGTTCTTGTTCCCATGAAATATATATGCATGTGAGGGGAAATAAGTGCCCCAAGCTCTCAGAGGCAATTAGTCCCCATTAGTTGCAGTTCTCCTTTAAGAGGGAGAAGATAATCTAATTGAATGGCCATATGCATAATATTATTAGGATGAGGCTTCGCATTTTAGCATAACTGGTCTGAAAAGAATCCTTCACTTGGAGGATCTTTAACATGGCCAAATCAATTATCATCTTAAATCACCTTGCTTTATCAAAGCACTGAATAATTTTATAAGCACAGACTTTTGTTATGTTTTTCTGCAGAGTATGGAAGTAATACTGACTTTATTCTTCATATATCTGAGTTAAGTCCAACTTTTATTATTTACCATTATGTGCGCTAAACAAACTTTTGATTGATAAAAGCCAATGAGAGACATCTCCTTAAGATCTTGGATGTAGAAAACCTTTGATAGAAAATCCATACCATTTTGTTTAACCTTTTCTAAGAACATTAAAATAATATAAAAATCTATTTGGTAGGAGTCACTCAGTGTTTTATATAGTGATAAAAAATGTTACTCCATTAATGAGAATAAATTACATAGTAACTAAACAATTACGATATATTTATAGCAGCTATCATCTACTGAGAGATAGTGTCAGACAATGGGCAGAGTACTTTTATATTTCTGCATGGCCACTTGAGAAATGTAGATTTTATTAATTAAAAAAATAATTAGTCTGAGAAACAGGATAGAATGACTCAGATCATGAAATTTCCAAGTGACAGACTCGATTCACATAAAGTCATACCGATAAAAAAAATGTGGTTTGCAATACCCAATCTGTCTTCCCTGATAATTGTTTTAAGTTACCATTTTAAGTAGAGATAATTATCCTCTAAAAAGCCCGAATTAGTGAACGATTCAATGTTGTCCATCTTTAGTTCCTAGAGAATTGTGTTTGGAAGAGTTTTTAGAGAATTATCTTACTTTCTAGGTTCCCCATATCTACTCATACCCATAAATTGATTTCCTTTCTAAGAACTCTAGCCTTCTCTTCCCCACCAACAAAATTCTGGGAACTAGCACCTTCCTTCTAGATCTTTCTTGGCACTTTGAATTAAAAGTCTAACTTCTTCCAGTTGACTTTGCTGGGAATTTAAATATAGAGTTGAAAAATAATATGGATTTAGCGACTAGAATCCATTTACTTTCCCTCATAAAACTTGAATGAGATTCTCAAATTGTTCCCTCTACTTACAAAGTGAAAGCAAAGGAAACCGCTTCAAATTTGTGACTGACTAAATTCAACTGATTTGTTATCAATGACATTTTCTCTAGTCTAATTCAAGTGTTTTCATAAGACTTTCTTGAATTTTATTGGACATTTTTAAAGTTTTGTATGATTAGTTTAAAAAACATTTTGATGACAGTATTCTTCCATTGATCTGTATGAATTAATAGGTGACTGATACAACCTTTATTTCCTCATAAATTAATCCAGGTAGTACCTTACTATCATCCCATTGCCAGAAATGCCACAGGAGCCAAAGTAAATAGGATGCAAGGAATTTGTGAGCATCTGATCTACTGCTATTTGTTCATGACTAATATAATCCATGAATCTAAATTGGAAAACTGTTCACTATAATATTGGTAATAGTATTGCAGAATAATCTCTAACCCACACATTTTTTTTATTATGATTCAACATATGATGATATACCGAGTTTGGGGTTTTACCGAACACCCACATGACAAATTAGATAAAAAGCTATTTAGTCTCCCATCCAAGTACTAACCAGGCCCGACCCTGCTTAGCTTCCGAGATCAGACGAGATCGGGCGCGTTCAGGGTGGTATGGCCATAGACTCAACCAAACTCTACATGAATTTTTGAAAAAATTTATACTAATACCATGTACATTTCAAAGATATCAATCTTTTAAATAGCTGTTTTTCAATGACAATAATTTATTCAGTAATAAATTTCTTCCTGCATATTTTGAAGTGAGTGATTTATTTTAGATTAATTATTGGGAATTAGAAGAGTTACAATATTTGATAAGAACCCAGGAAGGTTTTGTTTGCCTGTTTATTTTAATTCACTCTATGCTATTTAGTTCACCAAAGGTCATCACAAAGCATTTTCTCAACCTAACGGAAAAACTTATGATTTAATTGTCAACTGCAAGGATTATGCTGATGTTTATTTTATCCAGTGACTTAGAAACTATTAGGAAAATAGTAAAGAAGTAGACTTTAAATTTTATGAACGTACCTTTCTGTTTTTGCCTTTATATCCAGCCCCATGTAAAACACACATACCAATGTATTTCAGGCTGCATTCCAAGTTCAGCCACATATTAATATTTTCCCTTATCACTCTCAGGAGTGACAAAGGTATTTTGTTGCTGGCTTAGTCTTCATTGATTAAAATCCTGAAATCCTGACTGTTCTTCCCCTGTTGTTTAAGACATCCTCAGTAGTGGTTTCACATATGTACATACATACAAATAGTTACTATTGTCATGCTTTTGCATTTCCACACCTGACATTTTGTGCGAACCTATTCACGCAAAATTTTGGTAGTATCTGAAATCATTACTAGGAACCATTTCACAGTGTGATTTATAGGAAATAATGTAGAGGAGTAAAAGGTAAACTTTACACGTGGCTTCAATAGTGCCAAAATCTCGTATAAATCAGAAGTACAGCTTGCAGTATTATTGGCTTTTAAAGATGGTGGTGATGGGCATTTTTTCAAAAATCCTGAGCATTCCTGAGAGAAGAGAGTTAATGATTTGGTGCTTTGGTGGTAGGAGAGCCACAAGGATCACACCCAAGGGGAGAAATCCTATACTGTCAAAATATTAAAGATATGAAACAATGGCAATTCATTGATCAAGTAAGAATACAATAAGCCAAATAGACATGATGGAACCCATACATTGCTGATGACAATGTAAAGTGATACAGCTTTGGAAAGTTGGTTGGTATTTTAACCTGTGACAAAGAAATTCCACTTCTAGGGCCTCCCTGGTGGCGCAGTGGGTTAAGCAATGCACTATGAAGCAAATCACAGCCACTGCAGCACGAGTTCGATCCCTGCTGCCGGCCAGGGAGGGGACCCACATGGTGCGGCAGACCTCTCCTGCTGTGCCCGCTGCTCCCCTCAGCAGTGTACTTCTGTTGATCTGCCTGTTCTGCTCCCTCCTCTGTCTGTGGTGAATCCTCTCACCCCCCACACCTCTGGCCTGTACCCCAGTGTTTGTGTGCATAAATAAATGAATCTTTAAAAAAAATTCCACTTCTAGGAATTATCCACGAAACAGAAAAAGGTGTCAAGAAAAAGAATTTATAAGATATTCCTCAAAAAGGCCCTTTTTTTGATAGTCAAAATTTGGAAGCTACCTAGATATCTGTGGTGGACATTTAATAAAGTTAAAATCTACCCTCTGCCTTTTGCTCATTCTTATACTGCTGGGGTACATAAAGCAGATTTAAAAAAGGAATCTAATCAGTTTTCATGGGAACCAGACCCTGGGTCCATGACCTAAGGGTATCAGAATTTCAAAGAATACGGAAATTGACTGAAATAAAACAGACACCATCTTCAGGGAAAACTGATGAAATCTGAGGTTTGAGCAGAGACCAACCAGTAAGGACTGACTCCCCAAGCCAGAGAAAGCACACAAAAATATAACATCCCCGAATCCAACATAGGGTGCATATTTATCCCATCTTGATTTTTCCTTCTCAGTGTATTTCAGTAAGTCCACCTTTTCTGTTCTCTACCCTGTCTCTGAATTCCTTCATCCCTGCACCTCTGGTCTCACCCCAATTTTCCCTGCTAGGATATTATATCAACAAAGTATTGCCTATTCATATGATAGTGCTCAACAATAAATAGGAGTAACTTAATATATAGAAAACAAATCACACAGAGAAGAAACTAGACAATAAAACAAAGTGTATGATTCCACTTAGATAAAATTCAAAGACAAGCAAAACTTGCCTACGGTCATATGAATCTAAAAAATGGGTTGCTTCTGAACAGGGGAATTGGCATAATTTTGGAGGGAAGAAATATTCGATATCATGTCAGTGTGATTAAAAGCATAAATTTAAAATCCTTGCTGAATTTGCATGTAAGTCACATCTCGAACAGATCTAACATTCTCTGCTACAAATGCTGGCGAGGATGTGGAGCAAAAGGAACCCTGGCACACTGCTGGTGGGAATGCAAGATGGTCCAACCACTATGGAAGGCCGTATGACATTCCTCAGTCTACTAAAAATAGAACTATCATATGACCTGGTAATCCCACTCCTAGAGATCTACCCAAAAGACACAAAAGCACCAATCCAAAAGAGCACCTGTACCCCCGTGTTTATTGCAGCACTATTTATAATTGGTAAGACCTGGAAACAACTCAAATGCCCACAAGTAGAGGACTGGGTCAAGACGATGTGGTACATATACATAATGGAATACTATTCAGCAATCAAAAATTATAAACTAGGGCAATTTATAGAAATATGGATGGAGCTTGAAGGAATTATACTCAGTCAAGCAAGTCAGAAGGCAAGAGAAAAATATCAGATGGCTTTACTACTAGGAGGAATGTGAAAGAACTACAACAAAAAAATAGAAAGCTCAAGGAAAGAGGCAATTACAACCAAAAAAAAAAACTCAACAAGATCAAAAGGTCAAAGATAAACCAAAGGGGTCTTTTGGGGGGTGGGAAGAGGAAGGGGAGGGCAAAAAGGGGATGAGGGCAGAAAGAGCACAAGGGACTGAGGTGATGGTGCACAGGTGAAATGGTGGTGGGAATTTAAATAAATTAAAATAATTTTTAAAAAAAACAGTTTCAGTGCCACACACCAAAAGACAACCAAGCTTATCTATTTATATTCACTATCTTTTGATTTAATCTCTTTGCTCTGTATTCAACATTAGTTCTTCAGTGCTTACATTTTTTTTAATAAAGAACACCCATAACTCATAAAAGCCCTGGCCATTCGTTAGCCTATATTTTCTATGGATAAGGACTATGCCCATCTGATACTTATCACTTCAATGTAGTCATTAGGCACTGATTCTTTTAAAAAGTAATACTTCACAAGTAATAGTTTTTAGTAGGAACCACAAGTTAAACAGCTTGTACTCTGCTAAGAGAAAAAAAAAATGCATTGTTGAAATCAGATTTATAGCTCATGTTGCTATACAGTTGAATTCAGTTAATGCAAAGGTCCAAGGATGATCTAACAACCTTGTGATTATTGCCCACCGATAATCTTATAATACTAACGTGCCTTATGAATATATTATAAATTCTAATTATTTCAGAAAGCAGCTCAGAGTTTCAGTTAAATATGTATATATAAAATGTTATAAATCATATCTAGAAATAATTTTATTTATGCATACAAGAACTAGGATCTAGGCCAGAGATGCAGGAGGTAAGAGGATTCACAAGAGAGAGTGAGGAGCAGAATAAGCAGATCTACTGAAGTACACTGCTAGGCCGAGCAGTGGGTAAGACAGGTCTGCTGCACCATGTGAGTCGGCTCCCTAGCCGGGGATGAAACTCATGCCACAGTAGCTAGTGATAGCTTGATAGTGCTAAGACTTAACCCCTGTGCCACCAGGGAGGCCCCTATCTAGAAATATATTTAAGTAATTTCCTCCAAGGTCAACATTTGAATTTTGAAGAAAATATAGTTGTAGAGTCATATCAATTTTCATTTCTCACTAACTCATAAAGGCAAAATGAAATATTCTAAGTGTTCTCTTAATTAAAGTTCCTAAAACATTAGCCTCTTTTATGTTATCATCCAAATTCATATGTTGAAGTCCTAAACCCCAGTACATCAGAATGTTATTTGGAAGCAGAGTTTTTATAGAGGTAATCAAAATGAAGCAAATAAGGTTGGTTCATAGTCCGATATGATTTGTTTTTAGAGAAGAAATCTGGTGATAAGCATGCACACAGATAAAACATCATCTGAATATGGAGTCAACCACCTGTGAATCAGGAGAGAGACCTGGATCAGATCCTGCTGGACAGCTTTCAGAAGGAACCAACCCTTCCAACATCTTAACTTGACTTTTCTAGCTTTCAAGACTCTAGAACAGTGACTTTTTGTTCGTTTGTTTAAAATACCTAGATCGTGGTACTTTGTTTTGGCAACCTTAAACTAATACAACACCATTAATAAAATGCAAATATTTTTCTTTTGAGGCCAATTTTATTTGAAACCTAAATATAAGAAGCTACACTCCCTTAGTTCAATTCAAGGTATCTATGCATTTGTTTGCTTGGGCTGCCAATAAAATACTATAGACCAAACAGCTTAAATGACAGTCTCTAAAACAGTGAGGAAACAAATCTAAGTCCAAAAAGTATCAGTAGGTCTAGTTTCTCCTTAAGCCTCTGGTAGTGACTTCATCTGGCCTTTTCTCTCTGCTCGCATCCCTGGTGTGTCTTCCTATTCCTGTAAGGATATCAGTCCTATTCTAGTAGGAATGATGCCAAATATGGCCATATACTGAAAGTTAGGCCCTCAACATATGAATGTGGGGTGGGGGACTCAATTCAAATCATAACAGTAACAGAAAATTATTTCTGGTCCTCCATTTAGTAATTAATTCATTTAAATGACAATATTATATTGTAATATTTCAATTTGAAAAAAAGGTAGGAAAATATTTGAACAAGAATGATTTATTTAGAATCATTGGGAACAAAATCAGATTATAAAAATCCTAAATAAATGATCCTTACAATTAAAAAAACTTTAAACCAAAACTCTAGCAAATTATATATCTCTGTCAACTACTATGAAGAAATGCTATTATGGATATCTCCATATGGAGACATATGGCTCTCTAGTCCTATAACAAATGTGTTTTGGTTTATACTTAGTCACTTTCCTCCACTCTTAGTTTGTCACTCATATCCATATATCACCAAAGCATGGTAACAACCCAGTCCCCAAAGTATCTGTGCTAAGCTGAAAGACTATTTTGACAAAACGGAATCCTAGTTCTTACTGGTTATTTTCAATTATTTCCAAAAATTGTCATTTCAATAGTTGCAGAGATAGATTTTGCTTTGTCATGTTGTATGTCCTCTTCCTCTATTATTTAAACTTATAAAAGTTTATGCAAAAAAAATTATGGTAGAAATGCATGATATTCAACAACAAACAAATGTCACAAAATATTAAAGATAATTTGAAGAGTGTAGTATCAAAAAGAATTAAGGAATCAATGAAAAATATGAACCAATAAAGAAAATGGCTTGAGATGTTCTGCATAACAAAAGGCACATTTCTGTATCAAGTGTCATTACTCAGTACTTAATTCAGTCCATCTAACATACTATTCCCATGTTTATTACTGAATTCAAACAATTCCACACCCTCATGTCCTATAGTATAACTTTCAGAAGCTGCTCCTACTGAGCAAAAATGTGACATTGAAATTATTAATGCACATCTCTAATTCACAGTAATTTTCCAGATATAATTTATAGCCCACTAATAAAATCCAGACAAAATTGATTAGGAATTTTCAGTAAGGAGGTGCTCTATTTTTCTGAAAATAATTATCAGTTACTTGGAACAAAAGTAGAAAAATATAATACTTTCATTGTCTATAATTTCTCTATTTTATAAATACTTAGAATATAGCATTGTTACAAGTACATGGTGATAAAATTCATTTATAGTTGGGGGACCCACAAAATTAAATCTATTCCACTGATCTAGACATTTCACAAATTTAAGTCTACACTTCCAGAAAAAGCCTCACTATCAAAGGAACTTTTTACCAGGTACAATCATCTAACTCAGTTTAAGCTGACTAAATTTTCAGTAGAAAGGACCTGCTAGTCTTATAAGGAAATTCCCAACCTCTAGCCAATTAGGTCCCATTTATACATGCCTCTTCAAACACCTATAAAACAGCTCTTGCACAATAGCCCTTAGGAACAGTTTTTACTATTTTGAGGCATTGTACTTCCCAATACATAGTTTCCCTCTTCAAAAGGCCATCAAATCTGTTACTAAATTGTTTCGTTTTGTCACTTGACATGAGTAATAACTGTATCCAAGGAGCAAACATGACTGATTCTGGATTATTATCACTGAAACTTTACTAAATTGAAGACTGACACAATTAAATATTCAAAGGGTAACTACATTTACAAATACTCCTGTTTTTTCCTCTAGAAATGTGAGGGAATTGGGCCTCCCTGGTGGCACAAGGGGTTAAGTGCCCCAGTCTGACACATCCACAGCCACTGCAGCACTACTTTGATCTCTGGCCAGGTGGGTGACCCACACGGTGCAGCAGACTTCTCCTGTCTCACCTGCTGCTCCACTCAGCAGATTGTATTTCAGTCCATCTGCCTGTTCTGCTCCCCACTCTGTCTCTGGTGAATCCTCTCACCACCACACATCTGACCTATACCCCAGTTCTTGTATGCCTATTAAAAATAATAATAATAATGAAATGCAAGGGAATTGAAAGATTATAAACCAAATCAGTAGAATAATCTCAGATGACCTTTCGTTAAAATAGATACATTTCATAGGGTGGATTTTATATTTTGCACACTGAATCAAAAATCATATTTGAAACGAGCAGAATTTTAAGAAAACATTATTTCCATGGAAAACAGTGAGTATATATGTGAGTATGGATACCCACAAATGAGGGTAAATTCTAGACCTTTTTACCATATGAATCTATGTGAAATGATATGTAAAAGATAAAAAAATAACTTTTGACACAAAATTACCCAGGAAAAGCCAAGTTAATTATAATAAAATTGAGTAACTCTGAAAAAAGTAACTTCTACTGGAAAGCAAAAAGACATCTCAATGAAAGAATGTAGGTTGTTGTTTTACTTGATTTTCTGGAACAAATTAAAAATTGTATTCAGATGGAAATATAATGAGTTTTATTTTTGAAGTACTAAAAAGCACTACAATGTGGTAGTTAAAAACACAGGTCCTGGATTTAAAAAGATCAGAAATCATGTCTTAGTATTTAATAGCTATGTATAATTTTGTAAGTTATTTAACTCCATAGCTCTTAATTTATCAAGATAGATCTGTGTTGAAATAAAAGTATTTAACAAATTTGGAATATGTTATAATATTTTTTACTTAATTTTATCAATATAATTATTTTACTTATTCCTTTAAGGAAATTCTAGAGAAAAAAGTATTGTTCAATACAGGACAAGGGATTTTTAAAAATATTTTTCCTTTTCATTCATCCTTTTTAAGTATCACTTCACTTTTCCCCTAAATTATACATATGATGTATTTCTTTAAAAAATTAAAATAATTTCAAGATAAACTCATTCTTTTGCTGAAACTTGGATAGAGCTAGAAGGAATTACACTAAGCAAATTAAATCAGAAGAGAGAAATACTAGGTGGCATAACATAAATGTGGAATACAGAAATACTAACAAACAGATAAAACCAAACTCAAAATCTAGCTAGCCCTTTTAAACGGACTACAGAACAGACATTCAGAGGGGGTGGGGCAAGCACAGAGTTCAGTGATGGACTATGAGTGCTTTGTATTTGGAGCTATGTTAAGTGCATTGGAGAGGGGAGGAGGAGGCTCTAGTCTTCCAAAATACAAACAATGATGTAAACCAATGTTATTTAAAAAAAAACTACTAAACAAAATTCAAAAACTTTTTTCCATCTTCCATGATGGAAAGACATCTCTCATGATGTCTCATGAAATATCCAAATTAATCATATTCATCCATCTAAAATCATTTATACAAACACATGGAAAATTTTTTTTCCCAAAAACTGTCCTGCAACTTTCTAAAAATGTAGATCATGGTAGTTTTATCATAATTTGAATATGAAAATAAATGACTTCAATTATAATGCTAATTTGCAAATGTTGGTAAAATGTTTTGAACAATTGGAGAAAAAAACAGGCACACACCACATCCTAGCAAGTAATACTGAGGTGAACAACACTAGTGTGGTTTATAATGTTCTGACATGCTCAGTTAAAATTTGGTCATATTAATATTTATCCAGAAACTACATTTAGTTTTTTGTTTTAATGATTTGAATCCTTTGGTGTCAAGGAAATGTATTTTCATAGCTAGAAACATAATACCTCAATTTTTTTTCTTTTATTTGTAACTAAAGTTTCTATGTTAAAAATGTAGAGAACTCACTGTATTTATACACAAAATGAAGAAGATAATATTCTGTCCAATCAACAACCAAAAGGAAGATTGTTTCATTTTCAATCTAATATAGCTATCTTGCCATTTGAAGTAAATGAATAATCCAAATGCCTACATGACAATCTAGTTCTTATTACAACTCAGACAAGAAAAATAGAATTAATTTCTATTCTATAATGTAAGTGTATACTGCTCAATATTTTAAAGTCACTCTGACTGCCTAATGCTCCCATTTTTTGAAACTGAAAATAATGCTGGTATTCAAACTCTGAAGAGCATAAACACTAGAGCAGATAACTGCCTAATTCCATGTCCAAGGTCCTGCCTGATGTTTATTTTAAGTTGAATAAAGGTTACAGGTTTATCAGTCTCTAACTATATCTTATTTAGAGATCACCAATTTCATAATAAAACTCACATGAAACTAGTGCTTAAGGGATATGGACATATGAACTCAAACCATTTTTATTTTTCTTCACATTTTGATATAATTGGGATCAAATAGCAATAAACTCAGCTCTAAATTTTATGATTCCACCCTACAGTATAGAAAGAAAACTTAAAATTTAGGGGCCTCCCTTGGTGGTAGAGTGGGTTAAGCAACGCACTATGAAGCAACACGCAGCCACTGCAGCAAGAGTTCGATCCCTGCCTCCACCAGGGAGGGGACCCACATGGCGCAGCAGACCTCTCCTGCCTGTTCTGCTTCCCACTCTGGTGAATCCTCTCACTTCCTGTGACTCTGGCCTGTACCCCAGCTCTCGTATGCATGAATACATACATAAATATACATAAATAAATACACATACATAAATAGAAAACAAAATTTAGACTTATTTCTTTGCATATATTCTATATTTGTTATTTTTTCCTAGTTGCGCTCCCCTAACTTCAGTGAAACACTCTGATGACCAGATTCATTAGCATGTGTATCAATTCTCAGCTGTGTGTCTTAGAAATTTATCTCTATTAGCAGTTTCTAAGAGAACGCAGCACTGCTGTTTCCTTATTTTTGTTATAGTATCATACGTTTTATTATTTTTGGTCTAGTATCATACAATAGTCTTACTTTTCAGTCAACAGATTTGCAACTGGAGTTAACAGAAATTGCTTTCAATCTTGAGTTCCTTGAGGACAGAGACTCAGATGTGTATTTTTTCCCAGTGCTCAACACAGTGCATTATACTTAGGCAATGAATACTTGACTCAAAATAGACAATGCAAGGATAAAGTATGACTTGATGCAGTGTATACCTTAAAAATAATATATGCCAAAATTTTATGTCAAGTGGTTAAAAGAACCAAAACTGAGTAAGAAACTTCTAAGACTGACTAATGCCAATCGAATCTTGGTATTTTTTCTTACCCCATAAAATGTTGAAAATGTTGAAAACAATAGAAACTACTTCATACAATCATTAGGAGGATTAAATATAAATAAATCCAGTAAGTATTGTCTGGTAAATAATATGAATGAAATAAAAGTAGGGTACTGATTAAGTGTAATTACACTAGGTCTTCTCCTTGGGAGTAGAAAAAGTGAAGTAGCATTTTTGAATTCCTACTATACCCATCAACTTTTCTTCTTAGGTTACTTTCCTTATAAAAAATCATTTCAATGTTATAAATAGAAATTGATAATCAAGGGAGTTTTAATTATTTCTGACATATGGTTAGTAACAAAGAATTAAAACTGAGGTCTTCTGAAATGCAAGGACTTGCTGGTTCCTTGATACTTTGAACCTGAATGCTATGAATTTAAGAACACAGTGACATAGAAAATAAGAGAAACAGTATGTGTGACACATGGGTTAGTAGCTTTTACTTACAGATTCATCATGGTTTGGTGGGAAAATTATTATCAAACAATGTTTAATTGAAAAGTAGTAAAGATAACTAGTTTAAAATATCAAATATAATGGGGCTTCCCTGGTAGTGCAGGGGTTAATGTCTCAGAGCTATCAAGCTATCCACAGTCACTGCAGCACAACTTCAATCCCAGCCAACCAGGGCATTAACCCTCCTGGCACAGCAGACCTCAGCTGTATTGCCTGCTGCTCCCCTCAGCAGTATATTTCAGTAGATCCACTTGTTCTGTTCCCTACTCTCTGGTGAATCCTCTCATCCCCACACCCCTGGTCTATGCCCCAGTTCTTCCATACATAATAAAATAAATCTTTTAAAAAATTAAAATATCAAATAATATGTATTTATAAACATTACAGTGAGTACTTAACACATTAACTATTGCTACTAGTATCTGATAAAAATGTAAGTTAAATACAATTACATATTCTATAATTCTGAATATAATAGTAAAATGGTTACAAACTTGTGAGGTCAGGTATGACAATACAAAGCCCTGTATTTTCCTTCCTGTTCCTCTGTGCCCATGAAAATAACAATCCTGATGACTTAAGTCACAGATGCTAGAAATGCTCTGCCAACAAATTATGGTAAGATCTCAAAAAATACCACTTTGAAAATTCTAAATGAAACAATCAAACTTTTCTAGTTAAGGACAATAGACAGGATTTTCTCTGCATCTAGTGCTGTCTCTAATCTAGTGTAAGCCAGAAATTTCAGTTATTTATGAAAATTTCTTGCAGCAATTTTAATTTTAAGGCTTTTAAAAAGCAGAGACCCCATACTGAGAATTCTTTTCTACTTCAGTTTTCAATGTTGTCATTTCACTTAATGGAGCTCCTACGTTTTTCTATTTTCAAGTTCCTCCCATTAGAATCTCACTGTGGATTAATGAAGAAAAATCTGACAAAATACATTTTTATATCATTCTCATAGTCAACATCTTTCTTACAAAAGATTGGAATAATAGAAATGCTTACCAAGAAAGCAAAGTATAAATTGCGTTATTAAACTTGATTCTAACTTTCTTTGTTAGTTCTTCAAAAAGAAAAAAATGTCTTTTCCATTTATAGCTTTAAATTCCTTTATAGAATGGTTAAAAGATGTGTACACATTAACTATTTAGGGAGTTGTAGTCTAGAAACCATCATTTCAAAGATTATTTTGAGCATCCTCAGTGACCTAAAACATTCTAGAGTATTTCTTAATACATGTCACACATGTGTCAAACATTGCATATTAAAATATTATTATCTATCTAAAATTAAATTATGTGTTTTTTTATATATGGCAAACCTAATGTAAGTGCAAATGTCCAAGGAAACTATTGGTTAGGACTCAGTCATTCCATTAAAGATATTATATTCAAAGGAAATGACATCAGAAATGCAGACAAATATGTTTATACAAAGAGATCCTAGTTCATGCACCAAATTGTATACATTTTCTAAGTACTGGGAATAAAGTAAAGAAGACAACATCTTTCTTTCATGAAGCTAACATTCTCATAGAATGCAAAACTATTCTAAAACATTATAAATGAATAAGTGATGAAAACCAAATAATAATATAGAAACTGAGGAGATGGTTTTCAGTTGGGTGTCAATAGACAGACATTGTATAGAGTAACAAAAGGATAAAGAAACGTGCCAGTGTGGCAAAAAAAGAATGCAAAGGTATGTGAGTCAAATTCATAAATATATGCATGATTTGATTAATATGGTATCCAAAAAGCAGAGTAATAATTTGGGATTTTGTAGCAAATACTACAGGGAGAAAATAGAGTTAAGTGGGTAAGTGAAAAGATAAAAAATTGTATTTAGAAACATAATTCCAGTAACTATTGCTATAAGCAGTCAAGTGTGCAAACTAAGCAGTCAATGAGGAAGGTCTTTTAAAAAGAGACTGAAGTGGTGGGTAGTATTCAGATAAGAATTACACATGGTGTTAGTCCTCACTTAACCATTGGTTCTTGTAAACTGCAACTTTAAGGATTTATGACTTATAATAAAAGTTATTCAAGGACCTACTGTATTAGGATGAATTGCAGGTAGGAGAATTTCCTGGCTGGTACATATTGAATGATGGTACAAATGAATCAATGGTATCTAATAAGGGTTTTTTTATTTGTTTAAATTGGTGAAGGTGACAATATGACTGAATTGTGCACAACCAAAGGAGTTTATGGATTGAGTTTCACTTGGGCATGTTACGTTTGAGATATTTTTTTAATTATCAAGTGGAAATGTAAAGTACCCACTGACTGTGTTTGGAGTTGAGGAGAAATAGAAAAGCTGAAGATATAAATCAGCATCTATGTATTTAAAGTTATGGCAGTGAATGAGGTTTTCTAAGAGAGACTATAGAGAGGGAAATGGTTACAAATTCAATTTTAAAGAACAGATTTGGAGCAATGGCCAGCAGAGGAGGGACAGTGCATCAGGAGAGATTCCAGGGAGTGTAATACACAAGAAACCTAGAATATTTGTTTTCAGAAAATGGGATTTGTCAAACTGGACAGACTAATTCTAACAATGAGGCAATTGGAGAGGTGAGAAGGTCTTTGGTAATGTGGCGTGATTACTGGTGATAGTGTAGATTTAGTGGAATGGTCAGAAGCAGAAGTATGGCTGAACTTGATGGGAAAAATAGGTATGAAGAAATGAATATAAAACCAATGACAACTAATTTTAGAGGTTGTGCTAGAAAAAGAGGAAAGAGTTATATTTAAAAGAAGAAGGACTTTATTTTAATAGATGGAAAGATCTAAAGATTGTTTTATGTTGATCAAGATAATACACTAGAGAGGGCTGAACTGATGGTGTGGAAGGGAGAGAAATTTCAGGATTAATGAACTTGAAAAATGAGGCAAGATGGGATGTGGAGCACAAGTGGAAAAATTGACCTTTGATAAAGATTAGGGCGCATCCTTAATTGCAGCAATGATCAGATGACAGTGAAGAGGAAGGTGACTATAAATTTGAAATAAGAATTAAAAAATGAGTAACTTGAAATATATATTCACCTTTAAAATTTTGAGAACTGAACCAAATCATGTAATGTAATGCAGTCATTACATATGAATTGTACTAAGAGAAAATATTCAAATGTTAATTTAAAAAGTATTAAACTATACATATAGAATATGACATCATGTAAGAAATGTAAAAGAATATAACCACCTATGCTAAAATACTAATAGTGGTTAAATATGGGTTTTGTAATTGAGTATGTTTTATTTCATACTGTAAGTTTTACATAAGAGAAATAATTTTAAGGATATTTTACAATAAAGGATTATTACAATTTGAAATGATTATCTTACTTCACAAGTCCTCGGATATGAGTAGACTAACTGTAGTCATATTTGAATTTCTTTTTGGAAATTCTAATAGATTTAGCAAATAAATTATGTAAAATCAAGGATTGCTTTTAAAAATATTTTGAATCTTCTAAAGAAAACTCCACAGAAAAAAATTACTTTTAACCAGCATTTTAAAATGATACATTAGTCATTAAATATTTTTATCATAAGAGGAAAAAGATGTGCAAGAACAGCTAGTATGTGAACAAAGGCCAAAAAGGGAAACTGTAGACCTAAGTATGCATTCAAGGACCACTGTAATCTCCACAAGTGAAGCTACAGAGGAGATACTGAGACCTGACACTAAATTATGTTCCTTCCCAAGTACCAAATTATTTTCATATATTGGAATATTTTCTCATTCCTAAGGTGAAAGGAATAGCAAGGTGCAAACTCAGAGCTTATTAAAGACAGCCAGCAAGAACTCCATCCCCTGACATCTTTGAGGGTCTCACTCCCACCTCCACACCTAGATCTCAGGCACTGGGAATTATACTTCCAGCATGCCACAAACCTGACTTCCTGAATGTAGAACTACTGGGAACCAAATGCTGAATTGAGATGCTTGGCTTGTAACTGAACATGTGTGCTCAGATTTTGGCTTCTGCAGCTCCAGCTTGCACTCAGGTTCTGCTGGGGGGCAGAGACATGATAGCAGAACAATTAGAGATATTTGGAAGAGATACTTGGAATGCATGTGGCTGAGAGACCCATGAGTATGCTGCACTTGGTCCTTGGTAAGGACAATGCGGCCATATTTTGAATTTTGAGTCTCTTTCTGTCATAATGATCTGGGACCTGCCTAATTAACTCCTTTCTTGTGGCTCCTTGTAAGATGGTACCTTAAACTTCTGGCAAGATTTTTTAACTCAGCATCCCGATTAGAGACTAATCCTGTTTGACTGGGATTTGCCCCCAAAGGTATAGGTAACTTGCAGGAGGAGGAGAGGAGGAGTTATTGAGAAATCATCTCTTTTCTTTCAGTCTCTATGTACACCAACTCTATTAAAATTTATCACATCAATAGTATATTTCTTTTGACTTTGTGCACTGGAATGGCAAATTCCTTTTAGAATGTCTACCCCTTAACAGTTTGGGTCCCTGGGTACACCTTGGTCACATAACACTTGCATTTTT
Organism: Galemys pyrenaicus; assembly: GCA_019455555.1. Lineage (NCBI taxonomy): Eukaryota > Metazoa > Chordata > Mammalia > Eulipotyphla > Talpidae > Galemys > Galemys pyrenaicus. The sequence goes on along the minus strand of JAGFMF010011942.1, from coordinate 2,852,877 downwards.
AATACAGGATAGAGAAACCTTTAGGGTAGAACAATTTTTTAAGAATCATAGGTCTTACTTGGTGGGGAGGGAAGAGGGGAAGGGTGGAAGGCAGACGGGAGCACAGGGGACCAAGGTGATGGTGCACTGGTGTTACGGTGATGGGGAATACATGGGGATTACAATTGATGTCAAATATATGTAAATTTAAAAAATTTATATTAAAAAAATAAAATAAATGTAAAAAAAAGAATAAGGTATTTTTATTACAGGTCAAATGTGTTATTAAAACATCCAATTATCAATTATAATTTGAAGTTTTCTCTTGCTTTATTAAACAGACAAAAATATATAGTGACCACTTCATTTCTAGGTTGACATAGCTAGAAGCCTTCAAAATTTTAATATATGATGCATCTTCAGTAGAGTATTTCTAGTAAATGTTTTGTTTTGTTTTTTTATTCCTAAAAATAGGTAAAGATCTGCCAATGGATGTGTCATACTCTGCTGTAGATTTTCTTCTTAGTTTTTTATCTCACTAATATAATAGGTTATGATCCTGAAGGATAAGAACTCCATTTTATTCATATTCACATTCCCAGAATGCAGTATAGTTCCTGGAATAAGTACCAAATATATTTTTTGGGGAAAAAAATGGAGGAAGGGATGAATATATAGTGATATCTTCCAGAAACCCCACGTTTCAAAGGTGCTATGAAGTTTTTAAAACATAACGTTTCTTCTCTAAAATATCAAGAGGCAGCCATCTTCATTGGTCATATTTGGGGATTTGAGAGCCCATCAGTCTTTAAAATTGCTTGTTCATCTGCAACATTTCATCAAAAACTTGTTTTGAAGACTAGAAATGAAAAAACCAAAAAAAATAAAAAACCCTAAAAAACCCTGTGCTATCCCTGAGGGAGACTTTTATCTAATCGATTAGACTTGTCTGAATGCATTCATAAGTCTATGTAGGAGTATTAAAGCAATGACTCATCTTGAAGTAACATAATAGAGAGCATCAGTTGTGAATATAGAGCAGACGTGTACACTTCATGAATATATCCAAAGCAAAAACTGGACCATATTTTCAAGTGACTTATCTTATAGTAACTACAGTCATGTTATAGAATTAGAATAAAGCAGAAAGGCTTATTCAAAATTCAAGCACTTAATATTTTATCTATCCTTATACATGGTGTTGTAATAAGTAGTCATAAAGGATGAAAAATAGGTGAATTAGACAAAGAGGCAAACTATTTGTAACCAAGATTCATTTATCTTTTACATGGGGAATAAATTCATAACTATTTTCAGAACTATTTTTAAACCATAATTTAACCAACTATACTTAAGAAAGCTGAGTATGATTATGAAAAACATTTTTCCTCTGCTGAGATGTAAAAGATATATACCATCGCTACATATCCTCCATGTAGATGTTGATTCCATAGAAAGTCTATTCTAAACAAATGTAGCCCTATGGCTTTTTAACAAAGAAAACAACCTGAGCACCCCAAAATAGATGAGTGGATCAAGAAGATGTGGTATATAGACACAACAGAATATTATTCAGTGATCAGAAAAGATGTCATTTGTGGCAACACAGATGGAGCCAAAGGGATAATGCTAAGAGAAATAAGTGAAAAGGAGAAAGATAAATACTCAATGGCGAGATATAAAGTAATGTGAGTTATAAAGTAATTAAAGTAAGAGTAAAATGAAGATAAGCTTAAAAAGCTGACTGCAGAACTGAAACACCAATGGGTAAGAACAACGAAGGAAGGAAGCACAGTGGATTGTGGTGGTGGACTATGGGTGAGTGATGGTGCTTGGTGCACATTGGTGAAAATATCAGATGGAGGCATCCAAATACTACCTCAATTAGAATAGACTAAATTAGCAACAAAGTATAAATTGAAACATAAAAAATTCATAATTATCATAATAAAAATAGTATTTATAAGCTGTAATTAATTTTAATCAAATTATGTTGATATACCATGTTCTATATTCCCAAATATTTTTACATAAGACTGTAATTTCCTAATAAGAGAAATGTGTAATTATTTCATAAGTTATGTTTTATTCATTTTACCTACATCAGGAAGAGCTCACCCCATACCAGACTCTGCAAGATGTTGGGATGCACAGCACTTTGCTCATTGTTGGGAGAGATAGTTGTTAATCACGTTATTTGAATAAATGTAAAGTTGTTGCTATGGCAAGAGCAATAATAGACAGATGGCTGGGTCCTATGCACCTGTAATAAGGAGTTTCATCTGTTTATAAGCCTTCTAAAAATGCAAATAAGCACAATCCAGAAAAGTTGGCACTTTTGCATGACACTGTCTGACTAAAAGCTACTTTCCTAACATTGATCTCTTCTAATAGTTACATTTCTTTCTCTTTATATTGAGAATAAAATTGTAGACAGTTATTCACAATTTTGAAAATTTAGGCAATTGAAAAAAATAAAAGTATATATGTGTATGTGTTTAATGCAAGGCTTATAATATGAAAGAATCAATAAACATTGTATTTTGGTGGCAGTTCTTCAATTAGACAAATTTAAAGAAGTGGATATGTAATATTATTGACTACTATTTCCAAGGTATTTATCTATATGTGACTAAATCTTCTAGGCTAATGATATAGAATCCACCAGAAGAGGTCACAGACACAGGAGATCATGAATTGGAGAAATGGAATAACTTTACAGAAATAGGTGCAAAGAAAGAACTCCAGCCCTGTAATAACGCTGAATGAAAACTGCTTAAACAGAGCCTCCACCTGTTTTCCAGGGACTAACACACACACACCCTGTACCTGGTGCTGACTCCCTTATGTTGAATTGTATAAGCTTTAATAAATTCTTACTTGGCACCTACAGGATCAGAGTCTCCATTATTTCTATTTTTCAGAGAACTGACTCTAGTAACACCACTATGCCTGCCACCAATAATCCTCCATCATTGGGCCTCCAGTCCCCCTTTGCTCCCCTCACTCACTAACAGTCTTCCCCTCTAATAGTATCAATTCTGAAGTCCTATTTCTAGGCTTTGGTTTAGTTTGTATCCACTTCGATTTTTTTAATTCCATGAGTGAATCATTCACCATTTGATTATCTATATTTTGCCTCTGATCTAACTTGTTTATATATCCTCTTGAGATGCATCTATGTTGTCCTTAATGGTAAGACTTCATCTTTTGTTTATAGCTGATTTTATACTCCATTACTGATTTTGGGTTTTTTTTGATATGCATTTGTGATTGTAAATTCAGTGAGAAGTCAACTTCCACATTATTTGGTCATTCAACTAATAAAAACTTAAAGAGACTATTTTCTTCTTTTTAAGTAATTGATTTTCATAAACAAATTAATATTTTGATATTTCAAGTCTTTAAAATTTTATTTTAGTGATGTAGAAAAGAAAAATCATTTTCTTAAAGTAGAAAGCATTAATGTTGCTAATGTTATAGGGAAAAAAGATAAGTTAATGGAACAGCAAACTAAAAAGTGTTTCAAAAGCAGGCACTTGCCCTTCAGGAATAAATTTGAATAGTGCCAAAATACTGACCTTCTTTTAGTATGAGTCAAAGTTCCAAATTCTGTAAAAGTGCTAAAAATAAATAACGCATATATAGAAAATATTTATCACCCAAGTAACTAGCTAACTCTCTCCAGAGAAAAAAATTCAAAATAATGATATATGATGATAGTAAGAAGGTAGAATGAAAGAAGAGAAAGTCTATAAATGCCCAGTCACCTGTCACTCCTCTAAAACATGACTACCATGTAAATTCTATATGTTGAATAATAGCAAAATACAACTATAGAGACCAAGGAGTAGCTCCAAAGCATGTCTGCATCACAAAATTCTAGCTGCTTCTCCTGTCAGAGTAAACATATCTACAACTTCTACTCTCTTTCTCTTTATATTTTTCACAGATGTTGAGGAGAAAATCTGAAACAGAAGAATTTGGAAAATGGTCCATTGTCCCTACACAATGAAGTACAAAAACCAGGTTTCTGTTCATTTTAGTCATCTAATTCCTTGGCAGTATTTAACTATGCACAACAGCTGCAACTCTTCTCAGAACTGACTAACAATTTATCTACTGAGAACTATTTTCATCAGGAAGAAACAGTGAGAAAATGATGGGCATTGCACCAGGTCTTTCATCAAACAGTAACAGAAATAGTATCTGCCCTTATCATTAGCAGTGTCCCCTTACGTCATCATCTGCACATAATGTCCTGATCAGATGCCATGTGAAAATATCATTTCCAAGGACTATGGAAAATTCTTTTGTCCATTACTTAGCCATTTTTTTCTAGAACATTGATTTTTATTCTCTGTGACCACTAATGATGCTAATTCACCTTGGATACCTTGTCCATCCCTAAGTTTTGATCAAAAGAGGCAAATAAAGTGGGTGGTCTAGCATCAAACTTAACATGAAATCAAACCACAATTTTAACTCAGTCCTCAGCAATTAGTTTAAGACTCAGGTAAAAGTCAATAAAATTAATATTGGGCATTATTAAAATAAACATGGAAACTGCATAAGTAGATATATTTGAATACACTTCAAACATTTTGGCTTTAGAAGTACTTGATCAGTGCATATCTGGACTATTAATAATAAAGAGTATTAGAATTTTTGAGCTTAAAAATCAGTATTCTAAATTTCTATGTATACTTTGCATCTTAAAACCTTATTTCTGGAGCTAGAACAAGTAATTTTTTTTTCCAGAAATCTTCAATAAGTCATCAAAATAAACCCAGGGAAGTTAGAGACCTAAGTCCTATAATTACTAAAAGTAATGAACAGTAAAAGAAAAAAATTGCTACACCCAAAAACAATTGCACACCTATTAGACTACCCAAAACTTGGAAACAACCAAAATGTCCTTCAGTTGGTGAGTGGATAAATGAACTGTAGGAAATCAAGACAATGTGATATTATTCAGCCCTAGAAATAAATGCACTATTAAGTACTGAAAACACATGGGGGAACCTTCAATGCGTATTACACAGTTAAAAATCTGAGAAGGTGATATGTTATATGAGTCAACTCTGTGACATTATGGAAAAGGCAAAAGGGGTACATGGACAAAATCACAAAGAATTATTAATAGTCATAAAAGACAACCTATATAAATGGAGAGAGATGGAATATGACAATAGGAAGATTCATTACTGTGAATTTTTGCCTCCTAAGTAAGCTATAAATTTGTGAGATCCTGACAAAAATTCCAAGAGCTTTTTATAGACTGTGACAAATTCATACTAGAGAGGAAGGTTCCAAGAAGGATTTTGGAAGGATGTGTAAGGAAAGTGCTATTTCTGTCACATCGCGTCAAGAAGACATAAGTTATTATACTTATCACTGATGCAGGCTTGGATCAGCTGGCTGAAATAGTGAGATTTTGGGTGATACTTATCATTTTTTCCTATGTTTGCAGTCACCAGTGAATCTATCTGGCCATGCTGTTTTCTCTTCTGAAAGATTATGGATTCAATTTGTTTGATACAGGACTTACGTATTAATTAGATCAGTTCATTTATCATCAGATTATTTCATCCTGTGTAAAATTGGATTATTTATGTTTTCTCAAAGAATGGTCCATTTCATTTTAATTACCAAATTTATGAGCACAGGATTGCTAATATCCTTTATTAGCCTTGTATTATTGTGTTGCCCAATTGTTATTACCATTTTTTATTTCTGTCATTTTTCCCCCTATGTTTAACTTAGAGGTTTATCAAGTTTTAGTCATCTTTTAATAAAATTAGTGTTTGGTATTGATTTTCTCTACTTTCCTATTATCAAATACGATTTATGCTCTAACTTCCTATTTCCTTCTGCTTGACTCATTTTTAACTGTTCTTTCTCTCATTTTTTCAAACATATGTATGTTAATGCTATAAATGTCCCTATTTGCACTGTTTTTGTTGTAACCCACAATTTTTATGAGTGAATTTTCATTTAATTCCAAGTGTTTTTAAATTTCTTGAGACTTCTTTGACCTATGTTTATATTTATAGTGTGGTAAGTAATCTCCAAAAACTTGAAAATTTTCCAGGTGTTTTTTCTGTACTAATTTCTAGCTTAATTCCCTTATTGAAAATATAAATTGAATAATTATTATTTTAACTACATTAAGGTATGTTTTGTGACTCAACATGTGGTCTATATTGGTGAATGCTCCATGCAGAATTTACAAGAATTTGTAGTCTGCAGTTGTTGGATGTGCTATTCTGTAAATGTCAATTAGATCCAGTTGGTTGCTAATGTTGTTGAGTTCAATTATATCCATATTTATTTTCTGCCTTCTGGATCTGTCAATTGGTGATAGAGGGTACTGAAGTCTCCAATTATAATAATGGGTTATTTTTCTATTTCTCTTTGCAGTTCTATGAGGTTCTGACTTAAATATTTTGATTCTTGTTATTAAGTGCATCCATAATAAGGACTATTATGTTTTCTTTGATAAATGACCCCGATACTATTATCCTTGACTATTCTTTTTCTGTTGCTATCTTTGTGTAAAATGAATATTGTTGTTTCAGTTTTCTTTTGTTTAGTGTTCATATGATATATGATATGCCTCTGTCCCTCTTTACTTTTATCCCACTTATATTTAAAATGCACCCTTCACTAGGGAAATGAAACAAACTACAGTGATACAGCACCTCACACCTTTTAAAATGACCTATTGAAGTGAAAAGATAAATGCTGAAGAGTACCATAGAGAAAAGACAACACTTAAGTCACTGTTGGTAGGAATGTAAATTAATGCAATTATTGTGGAAAATAATATGGAAGTTCCTCAAAAAATGAAAACTAGAATTTCCATACTACTCAGCAATTCCACTTCTGGGTATTTATCTAAAGAAAATGAAAACAGTTCCTAAAAAGTTCCTATACCTCATGTTAATATCATTGCTTACAACAGTCAAGGTATGAAAACAACTAAGTTCTCATTACTGAGTACACAGATGCAAAAGCTGTTATGACCACACAAATACATGTGAAATATTATTCAGCCATTAAAGAAAATGCACACAGTGGTGAAAATACAAAAGTACCTTGAGGACATTATGCTAAATGAGTGCAGCATCAGATAGAAAAATACTAGATTTCACATGTGAAATCTTAAAAACAGCAAAGAAATAAAACAAGTTCATAGAAAAACAAGATCAGATATGTGGTTACCAGAGGTTGGAGGAAGAGGAATTAGATAAAGAAGGTCAAAAGGCACAAGCTTCCATTTATAAGATGAGTCCTATGTAAACTACAACATGATTAGAGCTAACCTTGCTGTATGAATTTAGCAATGAAGCATGCGAGCAGTTCTCTAAGCCTAAGATGCAAATGCTATGAACACAAGTATCTCAGTATTATCACTTTCTTGCCAGAGTCCAGATCTATACTCTATAGTGACTAAATACTCAACAAATATTTGTTGAATGAAATCCAAGAATAGTCACTTATATGAAAAGAAGAAACTGACAAGAAAATTCTGTGACCCCCACCTCTAGATTTAAAATATCAACACCCAGGACAAAGACTGATACTAAGAAATGGTGCACGGGCCTCCCTGGTAGCACAATGGATTAAGCAACGCACTATGAAGCTACTGCAGCACTAGTTCGATCCCTGCCACCGGCCAGGGAGCCAACCCACATATGGCAGAGCTGACCTCTCCTGCCTTGCCCACTGCTCCCCTCAGCAGTGCATTTCAGTCTATCTGCTGTTCTGCTCCCCACTCTGTCTCTGGTGTATCCTCTAAACCCCCACACCTCTGGCCTATACCCCAGTACTTGTATGCATAGATAAATTAAAAAAAAAAAGAAATGGTGCACAATTTTTCTTAAAATCTCATGTACACAGAACCACAATTATTCTGAGCTAGGGATCTCCTTATCATTAGACAATAACAGGACAAATTGTATATGAGTGTGTGTGTGTGTATAAAGCAATGACCCATAGCATAGACCAAATTCCAGTTAAAAAGTGAAAAAATTAATTGAAGATGTCATGGAAGGGAGAAATCACTAAGAGCTAAAATAAAGGAAATATGAAATCACTAAGAGCAGGAAAAGGGTTCAGTGGAACTGGGATGAAACCTGGGCTCTGAAAATAGTATAGGGAACATTTAAATTTAAAAAAAAAAAGTAGGGTATGGAAAGGAATTACAAACAGAAGAAGCAGGTTGAGCCAAAACACAGAGGGAAGGTGGTTCATGGCATGAAAGGAGCAAGGAGAATTTGCTGGGCAGAGAGGATTCAGGGTAATGCAGTTTTAAATCAGGTTAGAAAGACATGTAAGGGCCAAGTAGCAATTTAAACTTTAGTCATAAAACTGAGTAGTAAAATTAAATTTTGCCTTCTATACAAATTCTAGACCTCTTCAGGAGCATTTTTTTTTATCAAGCAATAGTCAATCACAAGGACACAAGATAATTTGGCATGAAAATAATCCACTAAATTGTAGGCATAATCTAATTAAGTTGTAAAATACCATAGGATATTAGAACATTTGCTGTAAATTTTTATATGAAGACCTATGCAATTTGAGGGCAATTGTATTGTAAATTCCAGTTCCCATTACATTTGAAAAGCTCTCTGACCTTAAATACATAATCTGATATATAAGAAAGCACTGTGAAAACTGATCTTAGAAGTGAAACTTTTAAGTTTAACAAAAATATTAAGGTCTAAAAAAACAATAATAACTAGAACAGTGATGAAAACTATAACCAAGTACTTACGGGTCCATCAAAGCAACATTTTATCTACTCTACATTCTAATAAGTTCAAACACTGCTTTATGCATTATTGGGGAGGTGTTAACTTCGAGTGAATTAAGCCCACATGACTCATGACTTACACGTTTCTCTAAAACATATTTAGAGGATTAGACTACCATTATTATCTTGTAAGGAAAATTCACTGCAGCACAAGTTTATTTACCGTTAAACATGCTTAGGTAAGTCTGTTTATCAGAGGTTGGCCAAAATCTCAGTAATTGTTAAATTGTACAAGATTCAAATATAAGTTCTCCTCTCTCTTAAAGATGGCTTATTATCTGACCTAGAAAGCATAGAAGAAAGGGCCTTTCTCCTTCATAGGCTCCTCCCCACTCCCAGCACAGGTTGACTTTTGCATATTTGTTATTATCCTGTATCACTACACAGTCATATTCTGAGCAATAGAATAAGAGTTCTATTATACTGTTCTTTTATACTGTTTAAGTTTTTTATACTGATTAAGCAATACTGTTATATTTTAAGTTGTGAAAAATACTGAAAGATCATCAGATTATGTTCCAGAAGGACTTAAGCACTAGTTTTTTTTTTTAACAACATCATATTATTCCCTTAATTTCTAACAGTAATGATACATGAGTGACATATAAAAAGATTCAGAAGCAAATAATGGACTGTGTACACATACATCAAATTCATGATAGGAAGACCATTCTGCACTGCTGAAAATACTGAAGTCTAAAAACAATCGATCCTTGAACAACAATTTCCCAAAACATTGCGTAAGAAAGTATTGTCAAGAAAGAACTCAAATCATCATCAAAATTGATTCTTTGATGACTTTAGTTAAATTATTGGTTCTCTAGTGATGTAACTTTTATATGCTTTAACATTCTAAGAATCTTAAGCCTATAAAAATGGGTGACACATACAACAGTTTCAAATTCAAAGTTTAGCAGACCAGGAAATCCAAACTTAGGTTACTGGAGATTTTATTACTTTGCTATAATTCTATTTTCTGTCATTCCATAAAATCCTGCTACCAATAAAGTCCTAAGCGTCTATATGAGATTCAATAACTGTGCTCAGATAAATAAGTTTAAGAAGAAGAGATACCTATAAATTGTGTCTCTTTACAAATCTTTTCACATCAATTTACCAGTAGTTACCTTGAAATGCATATTTTCTATCATGTTGTGCAAAATTATTTCATATACTTAGTGTTATTAAATAACTACTTTTACTACAACTAAGTGTCCTTTATTGGTATTGGTAAAGTCACTCATCAAAATACTAGTTATCCGATTATGAAAAAAAAAATATCCTAACAGAAAATTCATCAATTATCTACAAAGAGGAAAAGCAGTTAAATATTCTTAATCAAGAAATTAGAATTTCACATAATTTAAAGCAAAAACTTGGCTCATATTTTATCCTGACACTAAGAGATTTCATTGTCAAGGATTTCATATCACTTTCAAAATAACTGATCCTAATGATGAGTTCATTGCTGTGTTGTTTTTATTTCCTAAGAACACTAACTTCAATTTTCTAATATATCAATAAATCATCTAGAATGCTTCAGTCATACTACTATTTATGTCACATTTAGTTTAACTTCTGTATTCAAAAAGTACATTAATCTTTTATATTTTTGTTCTTTTAATGAAATACAATCTGACATTCCTTATCTTGTGCTTTCTTATATTCCTATTTTCTTATTTTATCTATGCCCTCAATTATTTTATAGGGGCTGATGATTTGCACCTGTTATAAATTATTTTAGACATTAAAAATATTGCTGCAATAATTTGTATAATAATTGAATAGTCATTATCTTAAATTGACTCTCAGGATCTCCACTGCCATATAGTTCCTCATGCAGTTTTGGCCAGTATCTGATCTACAACCATACTCGTGCCCGCACAAAGTCCAAACTAGGTTGCAAGTCCTAATTAGTTGCCACTGCAGTTCACTCTATTACTGACCTAATTATGTGGGATCTCTTGATCATTAAAACAGTAGAACATTTGTCTTTCCTGGGCAGTGTTGTAAGTAAAGTGCTTTGGGTATTAAGGCATTTCTGTGGATAGATCAAGCTTTGACTTTAGTATCGTTTTAAAAATTGGAGAAATTGTCCCTGATAATTTTATCAAATTCAGTGGTTCCAAGTCTTGTTGCAAATTAAAATCCTAGTAATAGTATCAATGCTCAGTCACCTCCCCCTCTCCCCCTCTTCCCCCCCCTTCTCTCTTTTCCTCCCTCCCTCCCTCCCCTAGTGTAGGTTTTGAGTAGCGTATGGAAAATAATGGATCCAAATTTATGACCCACATTCATCTTCTATGTAATTTATAAAAACTTCACTACAGTATGAATTTTCAGAAAACAGAATCAAACAGATCCTCAATCTTTTCTCTAAGACACCTCTGCATAAACTCAGAACCCTCTATAACACCAAGTGTTTAGGGATGACCTATGCATGATCCCATGATCTTCAGCTGACTTCTCATTACTTCTCACCTCGCCAATACACAATGTATGCAGGCTCGATCTCTCTATGACATCTGTACATCTGTACATCTGTACATCTCTATGACATCTCTCTATGACATCTATGTGAGCTCTGTACTTATGTTAACCTCTACAAGACCTCTGACCTCTCCATGACCCAAAATACTTAGAGTTAACTTAACCTTGACCACATGTTCTCAGATGGAAGTCTACAGTACCTCTGACCTATACCTGACTAATTGTATTTAGGTTGAATTCCCAATGACCACTGATCTCTCCATGACCTATGTAATTAGGCTGATTTCTAGGACCTCTGTTTAATGGCAAGTTCTTAAGCTGCCCTCTCCATGACATGTAACCTCTTCCTGACCCAAGTATTTAGGGTTGATCTCTCCATGACCTGCTCTCAACATGAGCCCAAGAAATAGAGATGACTTCTCCATGATCTCTGACCTCATCATGACTCCAGTTTCTTAGTTGGATGTCTCTATGACCACTATTACTTAGGGGTGCTCTCCCCATGACCTCTTGACTGCTCCCTGATCCTTTTTACTTAGGTTGAACTCTCCATGATCCCTGACTTGTCCATGACTACAAATAATAGGGATGACCTCTACATGTCCTATGACCTTCCAAAGAACTAAGGCACTAGGCTTGACATCTCCATCACCATAAGACCAAGTACTTAGAGGTTTCCTATCCCTGACTCTTCACCTTTCCAAGATGCCATTCAGGATAAACTCTCAAACTCTGACATCTGCATAATTCCACATAACTAGTTCCATGTAGCTTTTGAGTTCTTGAAATGTAACTTGTGTAATGAAGAAACTGACTTCCTAATGAGAATTGACCTCAACATGATTGCTCCTCTCTTCATGACAAGTACTTAGACCACTGCATGGCATCTGGTCTATCCATGACAGAAAAAAACTTGGGTTTGACCTCCCCATAAGCTCTAACAGCACTAACCTAACAGCTTCATGACCACAAGCACTAAGGTTTGAACAGTTCATCACGCAAGACTCATCCAAATCCAATTAATTCTTCTTCACCTGTCCATGACAGCTGACTCTACCTGACCTCAGTAGGGTTTGTACTCTGTGTCCCCAAGTACACAGGGTTCAGTTTAGGGTTAGAGTTAGGGGTTTGGCTGAGCGTACAGGTTAGGGGTTAGGGTTAGAGTATGGGTTAGGGTATGGTTAAGGTTTAGGGTGCATGTTAGGGCTAGGGTACAGTTTAGGTTTAGGGTAAGGGTTAGGGTGTAGGTTAGGGTACTGCTTGGAATTAGGGCATGGCTTGGGATATGTTTAAGGTATAGGGTGTGTGCTAGGAGTAGGGTATGGTCAAGGTTTAGGTTACAGGTTAGGATTAAAGTATGGATTAGGGTACAGAGCTGACATAATCTGAACCAAAATTGATCCTCTTATCCTTTTTATGCTTATGTTATTTTATAGAAGTATTTATTATAATAATGCTTTATATTATACAACCTTTACTATGCAAGTGTCAGGATATAAAATACTATTTTTAATAAACAACTGCTTGTAAAAATATTTCTATATTTTTTCTATATTTTCTATATTTTCACTTACTCAATTACTAAATTATTTTACTTACTAAATTAAGAAATAGGATATTTTTTTATTAGTGCTTAATAAGTTTGCCAGTTTCCAACAATATTACAAAAAACAAAAGACACAGACATTATCCTTTAGGAACACTAACTAGGTTTGAGAGAGAAGTCTTTGGATGATTAATTTAACTATATGTACCTTTAATAATTATTAAAATGCTAAGCTAATCAATGTATGCAAAAACTAGGAGGGTGAGTCTTAAAGACAGTCCTTACAAATGCTCCACAACATTTGTTGATATCATATAAACATTGCATTTTAGAATACAATTACTAGAGAATTTTTGAACCTAAAATCAGAAAATTTCAATTTTCCACCTATTTTCTGACATGGAAGTCAAGAATAGTTCTATACTTTTAATGGTCAAGAAGAAATTACCTGAAACTCAAATATCACTGTCCATAAATAAAATATCTTTGGAATACAACCACACTCAAATTTTAAAATGCTGTCCATCAGTGTGCTGCATTATAATGACAGAGCTGGAACATTGCAAGAAACCCTACAAAGATTAAAGACTGCCTGGAACATTAGAGAAAAAGTTTTACAATGCCTGTTCTAGAGCAACACATTCAATAGAATTTTCTGTGCTGATGCCTGCACCATTAAATATTTTACCCTCTAACTACATGTAGCTTTTGAGTTCTTGAAATGTTACTTGTGTAATGGAGAAACTGACTTCCTAAATTTAATTTTAGTTCACTTAAGTTTGGCTTATTATTTTCAAATATGATTTAATAATTTTAAGTTTAACTCATGTGAGTGATTTAATGTAGTATTAATCATTAGGTCTGTTTGCTCTGGAGTCAGGCTACATGGATTTTAAGTTCTGGCATAGATGGGGCCTAATCTTGGGAAATTTGCCTAGATACTAAAGAAATTATCTGTAAAACAAATATAATTCTGTGTGACAAACAGATGCTCAAAAACAATATTATTAGACATCAAAATATATTCAAATGAATGCACTGAATGTTTGGGTTCCTAGTACCTAATGTGAGTACCAGTATACAAGTGAAACAACAGAGAAGATCTGTTATAGCATTTACATATTACAAATAATGATGTAAAATAAAATACCCAGAAAGCAAAAATTTAGTATGAATTACAAGTCATTATATTTATGAACAAAGATTTTATATCTATGAAATGGAATAAACCAGAAATTTAAATGAACTTAAACCTAATTTCACTTATACCTAATTTTAATTCTTGTAAAAATTGAGTCATCACCAATATTCCTATTGTCTAATTTTGCAGAAAAACATTTAAATGTAATTTCAAAAAAAGTCTATTAATGTAAATTCCTGTCTGTTTAATATACTGTTTCCCAAAAGAAACTTGAGATGATTATGCTAAGTGAAATATGTCAGATAGTGAAAGGCAGTTGCTGGGCATTTCATTCATATGTGAAATTTAAATAAACAAAACAGGCAAACTTGCAAAACACAACAAAATAACTCTTAGATGCTATGAAAACTATGATTACCACAGTGGAAGAGGAAGGGTGTGACACAATGAATAAAGGGGTTAATTGGTCGGATTGTACCAGGACACTGATGGCAGGTGAGTAAAGCATAGACATGTTATCCAGGTGTGGGTGGCTGGACTCCCAAATTATATAACTTTGTAAATAAATGGTAAATCAGTAAAATTTGATTTAGAAAGTTTCATATTAGTGTGTAGTTATTTGCTGAGTGTAGAGAATAAAATCAGAGCTGAGTAACCACAAGGGAGTTTACACACCTTTTCTAAAGCAGTTAATATTGCCTGAATTTGATTGAAAGTCCAAATGAACAACAGAACTCTGACAACTAATAGAACGTTTTGTGGAGAAATGACATTCTCCAGAGTTTTTTAAACAGGTAACTGTTTGGAACCACATGATGTTCTAACCGAGATCAGAAAATTGTTTTTTGCCTGCCTTAAAGAACCAGTAAACTGTTTCTGAATGTAGACCTGATTGTTATCTATATTTTATTTTTCAAGAGACTTCTTATATATAGGATAAGTATCTAACCAACTTATTTTAACTACAACTACCAGAACTTTCAGTATATTTCATTCCATTTCATGCTTTTCAACCTCATGAGCAAGACAGAATTGTTGGGATATGGTTATCAAAGCAGAACTACCACGAGACACCTGGTTCCTGCCTTAATTGACAGGGAACTACATCAACTAGGTCACTTTTGGCAAAAGCGAAAGGGATTATCACAGTCCAACCTTCATATACAATAAAGGAGGAACATTGCTTCCAAATGGTTTAGTTTAGTTAATGAAATGTAATGCTTCCTAAAACATCCTGGGCAAGCAAAATGTGCCTTTAGAGAACTGGCTCTTTTATCAAAAACTGAATGCCAAATATTCTCTCAAGTCTACAACCTGAATCATTTTGAGACCTACTACACACAGGTGGGTTTCCATTGGAAATGATAATTAAGTGCTTGGTCATTTTTCAACCAAGGAATACAGTAAATTAGAAGTTTTAGGCTAAAAACTAATTAAGAATTATACATATTCATGAACTCAGACTTGAAATGTTAGAAGAAATTTGAATGCAGCAGATATCAACATTCCATAATGTTTAAGAAAATAACATCTCACATTATTCCTGAAAATACAGAATCTAAAATCTCAAACCGGCATCATTAATAAACGGATTTTTATATCCATTGATATACCATTTAGCATCTAAAATAAAAGCATTTTTACAGAGTAAAGTCTAACATCTATTTTTTTTTAGAATGTACTATCAAGAAATCTAAATTTTTAGGAAAATATTCAATAACTGACCATAAAACTTCCAAGACAGTTCATTTCACATAACATCAGATTTGACTTGTTTTAATTAAAAATATAACCTAAGTAGGAGCTCCCTGATGGCACAGGGGTTAAAGTCTCAGGGCTATTAAGCTATCACCAGCCATTGTGGCATGAGTTCAATCCACAGTCAGGGAACTAACCCACATGGTACAGCCGACCACTGTGGTCTCACTCACTGCTCCCCTCAGCAATGAATTTCAATATATACACCATTCTGCTCCCTGGTCTCTCCAGTGAATTCTCTCACCCTCCCTGACCCTACACCTCTGCCCTACACTCCAGTTCCTGTATGCATAAATTAAAAAAAAATCTTAAATATATATATTAGGTAGCTACATAGAATGTACAACAGCAAAATGAATGTCCAGTGACTCTCAGGTCCAAGTTCCTATTGTCTAAAATCATTTCACACTTGAAACACATATGTTCACCTAAAAGGAGGGAAGATGTAAGTCCCACAGTCCCATTATGCATTGCTAAACACAGAGTTCCTCAAAAATAATGACTAACTCATGAATTCTGGCTACAAGTTACATCTCATCAATGATGATTACAAGTTATTCAATATATAACATCAATGATTAAGATTAAGTTTCTAGTCTGGCATATAGTTCTTGATCAAATTCCCATTTATATTGCATTATTTGTTACAGATTCCTTAAGGCTACAGAAATAATTTGACCAGGAACCAAATCATTAGATATTCATGAGACAGTTGGAAGAGTCACAGAATCAACTGTTAATGCTTTCTTTCATGGAGTAGGGGATTGTTGATATAACTTCCCAAATTTAATAGACAAAATCAGAAATGATTTACCTATGTGAATAGGTGTGCACAATTTGCAAAATATACCTAATAAAATGTACCTGGCAGCATTGAGTCTTGATTAAAAGGGAAATCCTCAGTAAATTAAGACTAGAAATATTTATATTAAAATAGTTAAGAATATAATCAAATATTTGTTGATTTCACATGATACTTAGTGCTGAAATATCAAATGTGTTGACTAAGTCTGTGAACACAAAGATAAAGATAGTATGACCCCAATTTCACAAAGCAGTGGAAAAATATTTCTCAATAATTGTGGGACAATCAAAGTATTATAATAATAAATTTGTTAAAATAGTGTAATGAAGGAGAATAATATGAAAAGGAAAGACAGCTTGGATACTAGAGTGGAATTCACTCAGAAGTCTCTTACTAAGAATTTGACATTATTTAATAGTATTTCTGTTCTTACTGACTTCTAGTTTTCTTCAATAATGAGATGTTCTTAAGTCTATTCAAGTCAGCTAAATAATATGAATCTGGGGTAGTTTATAAAGGATAGCTAAATCTTATGTATGTATATAAGAAAATAAATCACATTGGGTGTTCTATATGCTATTTCCATGAAAGATACATGAATAGTATATTTTAGCTACATTAATTTTTTAATGATCTCCTTTCTGTAACAACTGGTAACACTACAAATATTTTCAGTTGAAGGTAGGCCAGTAAATTTATTTTTTTTCCCCAGTAAACTACTTCTTTTCAATTTGGCTATGGCATGCTCAATTAATATCAAATATATGGAGGTTAAGTTTCCAAAAGTCTACTCAGTCTGACCCAATACGATTTAATAGAACATGTATTTCCTCTCTGATACTCTTTCAAAGAGAATTCTACTATTATGGTTCCATTCAAATTTATTCAATGTAACACAAAGTATTGTCTATCAGGTTACTCAAATATTTACCTAGTTCACATAGATCCAAATATACCTTAAACTTTATTATAAAGATAATCTATTTTATATATTATAGTTCTATTTTAATAATCAGAAATTTTCTGGATTACTGTTTGTTTCCTCTTACAGATTTAATAAAAAGGCCAGAAAACTAAATTGCCAAACAGAAGAAAGCAGTTGTTTTTTCTGGGTTTTATTACTTCTCAGAAACAGCCTTGCTTATGATTTCTTTGTGATGTAACAAAGATCAGCCTGTTATATGTAGAAACCAAACAAGATATTTTTGCCTGTGATGCTTTGCATTATTTACTGCATAAAATGATTGTTCTTTTATGTAACAACCTTGAATTTAAAATCTATGGAGATGATTTTATCTATCAATACACATGGCAAACTTGGTTTACAAGTAGTCTATCCTGAAGTCACTTGAGAGTCTCAAGGGAAAACAACAATATTTGTCTAATTATAATCTCCAAACCCATTCATCATATCTTCACACTTCTTTTCTCAACTTTATACAACAGAGGAGGGGGAAAATGTCTTCAATAGTAATCTCATTTCAAAATCATGTTTTTCTCCAGGTTACCATTTGAATTCTGCATCAGGTTCCTGAATGACACAAATTATGTATGTCTGACTCCAAGGCGAGGTTTTCTAGCTTAGTTTTACTATAAACTTAAAATGTTTACTTAAGGATATGTAAGAATTTAGACTACACAAAAACTGAGTTTCATATCTCTTTCCTTTCAAGCAGTATCTACTGGAACAGTATAAAGTGGATCATCAAAGGCTATAATCTGTATCAGTGCTTTTATGTAAAGAAGTCAGTCTCCATGAAAGCCATATGTTAGTGTTGACTTTTGTAAAAATGGATCCAAGTTAATCAACTGGGTATCTGTGGATTAAAAAAAAACCAAAATAGCATAAATTCCAAAATTATTCTTTAAAAGAAAAAAGTATACTATACTATGGGAAAGAAAAGAAAATCAGTAAGGGCTAACACTTCCCTTTTAAGGATTTTACTTTGCTATTGGAGAGTTTTATTTAGTAAAAGTCTTTGATGTATTTTGGGACTGAAGAGAAAAATTCTATTTTTGTTATTCTTGCAATTTAGCTCAAAATTTAGAGGTGAATCATGATATAAACATTGAGCTAATTATTATAGTGTCAGAAATATGTCCTCAAATATTGTAGACCATTTTTAATGAGTATATATTTAGTGCTCCAAAATTTATGTAATTAATTATTTGGTAATAGGACAACACTATAGTTAACATTTTCTATGATGCATGCTGAGACAAGCTGTAAGTTTGCTAAAATTTGATTCATTTTTGCAACATGACATGCCACATTTTTGACTTGACTATTTGAAAAATAAGATTTCTTGTCTAAGTCTAGCATATTCAAATGTAACCTTGGTGATTTGACCATCATTTGAAATAATATCTTCATAAGTATATTGAATAGGTATTTCCACTGGCATTAAATCCTTCCTACCATACATTACTGTGAGAAAAAGACCAAGCTGCATTTTTTTATTTCATCATCAATGTTTACGGAAAGAAGACATTTGTCTCATGTTTCACAATGTGATTGAAAAACCTCAGAGAAACTATTGGTCTTTTACTATTGTCACAGAAAATAGTAAGTAGAACATGAACTTTGAAATAAATTGGATCTGAGCTCAAGTAACTATTTTACATCTTTTCTAGCCCTCTAACTTTGATCTTAGTTTCATAAGTTATGTTTATTTAGATCCATCCATAAAATTAGACCTACAGAGAGCATTACTATAAAAATAGTACTCTATGTAAAATATTTGGTATGCTATCTAACCAAATAAAGATATAAAGTGTGTTTGTTTCCTTCTCTTTTTTAACCAGTGAAGAACATTGGAATTTTATGAAAAGTATTTTTATTCAGAATACATTGAAGTTATTTCCATGTATATTGCAAATACATGCTAAATAGACTAAAACTGGCTCGAGGTAAGATGTGTTTGGTTTCCTTAGAAGTGTGTTCTTCCTCTGTTTCCATATCCATTCTCCCCAGCCTCAAAGATAGAGCTTAGTACAGTAACTACAGGGTGAATCAATGTTAGCAACGAATCAATGACTGACAGGAACAAGTAGTTCATTCGTATGGAATTTGCACCTCCACTAGCACATCGTTTGCTCATTTGCACACTGTTTTAAATAGGCAAGAGATAAAGGCATTAATTCATTAGTTTAATGTTTATAACTACTGAAACCCCATCTCTCACTATCTGTCAAATCAAATGAGAGCACAAAATGTAACTCAAGTTGGATCATAGATCTAAATACAAAACATAAAACTATAAAATTCTAATAACTCTCTGAGAAAAACTCACATAGGAGAAAATCTAGATATGATTTTTTAGATACAACTTCAAAGGAGCAATCCATAAAAGAATCGATAAGCTAGATTTCTTTAAAATAAAAAATGTTTTCTACAAAAGACACTGTCAAGAGAATTATAAGACTAGGTTTTTTGGTGGGGTTTTTGTTTTGGAATGCATATATCTGATAAAGGACTGTTATCCAATATATACAAATACCCTTAAAACCCAACAAAAAACAAAACAACCCAATTTAAAAAATGGACAAAATACTTGAATAGAAACTACACCAAATAAACAAATGTCAAATATGACTATGAAAAGATGTTCAACACTATGTGTCATTAAACAAATTCAGATTGAAACAATGAGATACCGCTTCCATTAAGATGGCCAAAATCTATAACATTAACAGTCTAATCCTCATGAAGATGTAGAACATCAGAGAAATTTCACTCATTAATGATGGGCACAAAATGCAAAATGGTACAATTACTTTGCAAGATAGTTTGTCAGTATCTTACATAATTAAACATGCACACATACTTACTATTTATCCCAAGTAGTTAAAAACTTATGTCTATACAAAAGCCTTCACATAGATTAAGTATTTAAGAAAAATTACTGAATTAGGTATCTTCACTCTGGATACATTGAAATGTTCATGTGCAAAGGAAAAGAAAGGAATAAATAACTATCTGACACCAATAAATAATATATAATAAATATATAATAATAAATATCTGACACCAATATGTAAATTGCTTCCTGAACATTTATCTTGAAAGGGAAAAACCATAGCAGCAGATAAAGTATCAGTGGTTGCCAACTGTTAAGGAGATAGGAGGGCTGAAGAAGTAAAACACCAGGACTTTTCATGACAATTTTCTGTTTGATATCAGAAGGGTGGACACATCATACATATCACTACATCAAGAATGGACCACATGTAAATCACAGACTTTGGGTGATAATATGTCACTGTAGGTTCACCAGTAAAAACTGGTGTACATTTCTAGTGAGAGATGTTGATGACGGAAGTTATGCAAGTGTGGGCATAGAAGTACACAAGAAACCTTCTACTCAGATTTGCTGTGAATCCAAAATTCTTTAGGAAAGAAAATTCACACAGAAGGAAAAGAAAAAATATAATAAAATCCAATGCAAGAAAACATATGAAGCAATAAGTAAAGGTAACTCAGGACTTTTTCTGTATTTTATGTACCAAAGTCCATCTGATACCAAGTCAGGGGGTCTGTAGCAAGCAGAATGGTCTCAGTGAGATAAAGCCAACACAGAATCCTTCAGACAATACATTTTAGAAAACGTGTTCGATCTCAGAGAAGTATTAAAATGTAGAACCAATAAATTTTGATGCCCAAATAATTACTAACCTTTTCACATTGCCAGTATATAAAAAGGCCTGTGTCATCAACCAGGAAATCAGCCTCATCAATAACTAATATATGAAAAGGATGAGGAAAACCAGCAAGAAAATAATGGAAAAAAACAAACACTGATAACACTTTTGGAAGCAGTGAAACCATTAAACAAAAAGAAAGTGGACTCTGTTTTCAAGAGCTAGTAATCTGTATTAATAACATGTTCGGATTTACACTGCATCTTAATGATTTTTTAGGGACTTGGAACAAATTCCTTTCAATTATGAGAACTTCAGTTATTATTACTGACCTGCAATTAGGTGCTGTCTTCGGCATTCAATCCATGAACACTTTGAATGTAGTAATACGGTGGGTAACACCCAGTGAAAGGTGAATAACAGTATGGAGTGCTTGTCCTTCTTCTCTCTGAAATAATATGGAATGTAGTACTGAAATATTGGGAACAGTAAGGACAAAACAATAGAATTTATTACATGATAATCAAAATGATAGAGGAACAACCTTCAACTCAGTCTGATGTGCTCCCTGCTCTTGAGTTTCCTGCTCCATTTCTGCCAGCTGGGCCATGGAGAAGGCATGTTACTGTGGACCCAGAGCCTGACCTCCCAGCCATGCCTTACCCCAAACATATAGCCAGCACAGACAGGAGATTATCACCAGCTAGATGGGAAAATTCCAGCTTTTCACTCCATCCCCTGATTTCCTGAAGGAGGACCACAGGGACACTAAAAAGAGGGAGCACAGGCAGGCAGACCCTTTTTGCTCCATGTGCAGCATCCAGCTCCCCTTTCTGCTCTATAGACAGATGCACTTTCTTCTTTTCAGGTGGCTCCTACTTACACATACACCACAATCCATCTCACTCGTCTCTGCTCAGCAGTTACTGTCTGCAATAGGCCTGAGTGCATCCAGCCAAGTGCTGGCCAATTGTTTCTTCTCTTTCTCTTTCTTCTCTCTCCCTTCTCTTTGTCCTCCTTCCTTCCACACTCTTGCTTCTGTTCCCACTCTGACTCCCTATTAAGTTGCTATTTCTCTCTGGGTGCCCTACATTCTTAAACTCTTGGCATAAGACTCATCATTTGTTTCAAATAAATATACAAAACAAACTTTTGAATATACAAAATAAAATGTGCTATAAGATTCTAAATATATGTAGAATTAAATATAATTACTCATTTATCACTCATTTGTAAGACAGCAAACTAGGACTAAAAGCTAACTAACTTCCTTACTGTAAATTGATACATAGCTTCAGGTACTGAGATAAAATCTTGGTTCCATGAGGGACTGAGGTGATGGTGCACTGGTGAGATGGTGATGGGGAATACATGGGAATTACAATTAATGGCAAGTATATGTAAATTTTAAAATATTTTAATAAAATATAAAAAAAATGTTAAAAAAAAAATCTTGGTCCCCCCCCCCAAATTAATATATATCAATGCCAAATAAAATTCCAAATTAAAAAATTGTATATAGAATATTGGCTAGACATAAAGAGTAGGCAATCTCACAATAACCTTTGTGAAATGTTTTATTTCAGACTCTCTCACAAAGTTTTAAGTTATTAATGATCCCAATGAATTTTAGTTTCTACAACATAGAACTACAATGTTTTAACATTAAGAACAAGAAATTTTATACTAATATGTCAAACCAACATGAATAAAACTATTCCATTTTAAAAAATAAATACATATTTTATAAAACATCTAATTCCCCAAACAAAAATAGAGTGGAATTGTCTACATTTTATAATTCTCTCTAACATCTCTTTTAAGGGAAACATCTGAATTTTCATACCTGAGTTTGCATTTTATTGCAGTATCAAATTATGTGACCTCAGGAAAATGTCACTGTTTACTGCTCAGAAAATTAGAGTTAAGAGAGGCAAATGATACCTTAGAATTAAATTGTTTTGACACTGCAAACTCCCCATAAGGGTCTCAAAAAAAAAAAGTAAAAAAACACGAGTCCCTAAAAAATCTTTAAATGCTTTAGGGGATGCCATCAGGGAGGGGATGGCAGTTTCATCTTAAATTTCAAGATATAGCTGATCTTAAGAGGCATCTTGCCTGAATCACATTCAACTATCACAGCATGAAGCTTAGTATTGTTGAAAGAATATGAAAGCCCACTTTCAGAATAATATGTCAGGGAAAAACACATTCATGGATTGGCTGTAATGGCAGACAAATTTGCCATATAAGTAAGGTAAATCCTTCAAAACAAGGTTCAGCTGTCATCTTTATTGATATTTCAGCAAATCTTTGGCTAAAATGGAAGAGGATTTATGTGGATGCTGATGGGAAATCCTTATCAGAAGAGAATAATGTAGGAAATTTAAGGTGAGCTTTTATATATAGTAGAAATTTAGGTAAACATTTGTAATGGATAGGAGAGCAGTTTTGTGTAGAATCATAAATAAATGTTATTAAATGTTTTAGGTAAAACTATTACACATGCATCTATGTATACACAAACATACAATCCTGTCAGAATGTATACAAAATTAGTGTACTTAGGGCAATATGTGTGATCAATAACTTATTTTGGAGAAGCAGTTGAGGAAAAGGGACTTATAACAATGTTTATGATTTGTATAGTCATAGAAATGAGAGACCAAAAGCAAGCAAACAAAAAGCTAGAGTTTGAATGATATAATACTACTTTCATAAATCTCTATTTTTCATCTTTTAAAAACAGAAAAAGACTGTAGAGGGATGTACTTAGGTCACCAATAAGGACAATCTTAACATTTCAGAAATACAAGTCCAACCATTCCAGATAAAATAGCTATTTCAAGAAGGAATAAACCATGTAGTTTATTCCAAGTAGGGTAAGGTAGCTTACACTTGATATGGTAGATGAATCCCTACCTTCTCCTTGGTTGTATTCAATGCCAGCACTGACTAGACCAATTCTGGAAAACTAGCTATCCTAAAAGGCTTGTTTTGGTCTGTAGTAATTGCATGAACACCTGTGTTTTATCACTGTATCTATCATTTCTGATGCTACCAAATGAATATTGAGGTGATAAGAACCACCTAAGGAGTAAATCAGAAGGAAAGAGTAAAACAGCATCTTAGCATTTAGTTTAATGCTGATATTAATAGAGTCAACAAAGATGAGCATTTGAATTTTTCAGGACTGGAAGACGTGCCGAGTTAAGGAATTAAACTCAGTCTAAAAGACAGAAATTTACAAACGATATCAAATAACATAGAGCAAGGAATCTCTCGTCAATGAATGGTGTTGGCAAAATTGGGCAGCCACATGCAAAAACTAGATTAATTCAAAGTCATAGTCTTGGAAACAAGAATCCAAATCATAAAATGCATAAAGGAAAACCCAGGTGATATACTACTGAAAAATCAACCTCAGTATTTGAGGACTTACCTCCATAGCAAAAGAAATAAAAGCAGGCAAACGGACTATATCAAGCTAACAAGTTTTTATAGAGTGAAAGAAACAATCACAAAAAACAAAAAGCAACTATGGGCCAGGTGGAAATTGTTTTTGCATTTCACACATTTGACAAGGGATTAATTTCCAAAGTATGTTAAGAACTTAACACAACTCAATACCAACAAACCCAATCAAAAAATAAGCAAAAGATCTAAAAAGACATTTTCCCAACTAACATTGAGATGACCCACAGACACATCACTTATCAGGGAAATGCTAATCAAAACCACAATGGAATACCACCTCATGTCTATGAGATTTTTTAATGTTGGGTGAAAAAAACACACAAAGTGCTGATGAGGATGTGGGGGGAAAGGAATGCTCATACAGGACTACTGGTGGAAACATAAGTTGCTGTACCCTCTGTAAAAATGGTATGGGGATATCTCAAAAAAAATGAAAATGAAAATACCATATGATCCAGCAATATCACTATGCTAGGGTCTCCCTGGTGGGCAGTGGGTTAAGCAATGCACTATGAAGCAAAGCACAGCCACTGGAGCACGAGTTTGATCCCTGCCACAGGCCAGGGAGGGGACCCACCTCGCAAGGTAGACCTCTCCTGCCTCACCCACTGCTGCCTTCTGCAGTATGTTTCAATTGGTCTGCCCGTTCTGCTCCGCACTCTGTCTCTGATGACTCTTCTCACCTCCCGTGACTCTGGCCTGTACCCCAGCTCTATGCATAAATAGATAAATCTTTAAAAAAATCACTATGTGAGGTGACTTTTACCTAAAGCAGTAATATAAAAAGATCCATGCACTCTTATGTTCATAGCATCAATATTCACAACAACCAAATCATGAACCAACCTAAATAACCATCATGAGATGACTATGGGACATCGGGCCTCCTTGGTGATGCTGGAGTTAAAGACTCAGTGAGTGCTATCAAACTATCACCAGCCACTGTGGCACTAGGTAGATCCACCCCCAGGAGGTAACCCACATGGACAGCACACTCTCCTGTCTCCCCACTGTGTCCCTTTAGCAGTGTACTTCAGTAGATCCACCTGTTGAGCAGATCCCACTGTCTCTGGGGAATGCCTCTCACTCCCCCACATCTCTGGTTTACACCCCAGTTCTTGCATGCATAAATCTTTTTTTAAAAGTTGGGGGACATATACTCAATGGACTACTACTCAGTGATTAGCAATATAAAATTGTACCTTTTGTGATAGTATGGATGGAACTTGAGATGATTATGCTAAATAAGTCAGAAAGTAAAAGACAAACTACCAAATGATTTCACTCATT
This sequence comes from Galemys pyrenaicus, assembly GCA_019455555.1. Taxonomy (NCBI): domain Eukaryota; kingdom Metazoa; phylum Chordata; class Mammalia; order Eulipotyphla; family Talpidae; genus Galemys; species Galemys pyrenaicus. The sequence continues at coordinate 2,826,929 of JAGFMF010011942.1, read as the reverse complement.
TCTGTATTATAGATAACCAAAGCAAGACAAAAACCATGCTAGCGCACACACACACACACACACACGACAAAAATGACTCAGACTGACAATATGGTAGCTACAGAGAAGAGGTATGTGCATGTTGAGGTTTGGAGCTGTCCTCCTAAAATTTAGTAATTTAGACAAATAGAAATCAATAACATTTGTCTTGAAAAAAAACTAAGCAAGTTAAAGTTTATTTTTTTAATTTGAGCTCAGTTTAAAACTGAATATACTTTTTCTTTAAAATATCTTTTGAGTATGTTTAATGTAAAGTGATATAACTAACTAAGCAATTGACCTAGCTACAACCTATGTTTGATATCTTATGATTACTGAAAGCTAAGTAACTATATATAGTTCATAGGGAAAAATAAAATAGTACAGGACTTGTTTTAAATGTAATTCTTATAACATTAACATTAAAATACTTATTTAAATATTTTCATTGAAAATAGTGTGAATAGTGGCACTACCATATAGATAAATACATAAGAGTACACAGATGATATATGAAATACACACAAACACACATGAATCTGACTCAGTGTCTTGGGTGTAAAAAAAAAAAAAAAATGGAATTCCTGACACAAGTTAACCATCACTTGGCATATGAGCTATAGGAAAGCAGATGTCCTTCATGAACCTCTGTGAATCATATTACCAACTTTTATTATCATCAAAATGAAAAACTTAAAAGCTCAATTGGCTATTACAAAGGATACAAGCTTTACCAAGTCAAAGTCAAATCCAAATTCCAACTTCTTAATACAAGTCAAATTCCAACAACTTATTTAAATATACTTTTTTTTTTTCAAAGAATTAATTTCCCTTGGGGTATTTTTTACTTGTTCAGTTTGCATTTATGTGTTTTTCAAAGGGAGGCATTCTTTTCCATTTTAAACTTGGAATATGGCAATTAATTGATTTTTTAATTCTATTTCCAATAAAAAACAAAATAAACAGCATCAAAATATTGCATGTGTTTATGTTCATTGTATTTTTACAGAGGAGAGAACTAGTAGGGAGGCCCACAATACATCATCAGGTTCTCAAAATTTTATATAAAGCAAATTAAAATCTGTGTTTTGTTAATTTATTATGGTAATTAAATGAAAATTATTTTAACATTTTTACTCAGATTTTCAACATTTGATGTTTAATCTTAGTCATCAATTCAGGATACTCTCTTGCTACTTTACCACTTTTTATGTGGAAGAAAAAGAAGAATAAGAGGTCAAATGTTATTGATTTCCATTTGTCTCATTGCTAAATTTTAGGAGGACAGCTTCAAACCATCAATCCATAATGAGATGCTCTTTAAAAATTTCTTGTCAAGCATTTATCCAATTACTATCTTAAGCCAGTCTATTATATAAATGAAATGACTGAAGTAGATACATGTTTTAGTGGAATCTTTAATTGTTTAAAGATCTGCTTCTTAGGTCAACAATCCTTGGGAGAGAATATAATAAAATCTAAGACAACCCATTTGAAGAAATAATATGGTATATAAAGTAACTAGAAAATATAGATTGTGTATGGGTTTAGAAATCCTGACCAGAAAATCCTAAAACAAGCCAATTGGGTGAGACTTGTTTTTTTAAGAGTGTATTTACTTAGGCATACAAGAGCTGGGGTACAGGCCAGAGGTGGGGGTGTGTGAGAGGATTCACCAGAGACAGAGTGGAGAGCAGAAAAAGCAGATCAACTGAAATACACTGCTGAGAGAAACAGAACAGGCAAGACTGGAGAGGTCTGCCTTGCCATAAGGGTCAATTCTCTGGCCAGGGATCGAACTTATGCTGCAGTGGAGCCCCACAGTGTGGCATTCAACCCCTTGCACCACCAGGGAGGTCCCTGGGTGAGACTTTTGTGGAAGAAAGGCTACAGTGTTGGTACCATGTTGGACACAAGGAAAAGCTGATTTAAGGACACCATGAGCAATGCAACAACACCGAGGAGAACACTGGTGGCTTTTCCTAGAGGAACTGGCCAAGCAGGAAGCAGCCACTCCAGAGAGACTGAATGGGAATTTATTAAATTATTAGTCCCACAGAGGAAATAAAAATGGCTTTAATTTTGAACACTCCTAGATAATAAGAGTAATTATTTTTTTTCCAGTCAGTTTGACGATTCAAAATCAGCTACATGATATGTAAAGGACATGAAGTACAGATATGAGAGCATTTTTTCCTGTTGTTCTCTGTACCAGTCAACTCATTAAATTCAAGTGTTTTTTAAAAAATGGTACGTATGCATCCTGTAAGGTATATTTTCTAATTTCTAATATATCTAAGGATCTGAAAGATTTTACTGGGTTTTTCCCTAAAGAACCAACTTCTAAACTATTCCAAACACGATTTGTTCAATTTGTCTATTAATTTAGATACCTATGTAACAGAAAAATAAATGTGACACCTTGAATTTCACAACAATTTGTCAGCTAAATTAATACTCTTATGAAAAATATTCAATCCAGTGGGCGAAAATTTTTCTGTGTAGTGCAAAACAAACAGATTTTCAGTTGCTGCAAAGATTATAAGGCAAAGCAAAAAACAGATTGTCTAATTTTGTCAAATAAAATCCTTTACTTAAAATGAAATCTTTGGCTTAAACGCTTTAACCTATTTCCTCACAACATTCAGAAACAGATGCTACAATTGACAGATAGAAACGTGGTAAAGAAATAGGACAATATCTCTGAAAGGTAACTGCTTTACTTCCACAATGAAAAAACTATCATTGACTTTACTAAAATTTCAATTTGTTTTTCAGCCACAGCAATTTTAATTAATTAATTTTCCAATATAGTTTCAGAAAGTTTAACTCTTGGGCCAAGAAAAAGAGAAATAGGTAAAATCATCTTTTAACAAGCACCTTGTTTTATTTTGACATACATATCTGGAAGCATGTATCATCCTGTAGAAGAATTCTTTCTGTGTCTGATTTAGGAGGCCAGCTTTATGATCTGAAAAGCCTCAAGCCCTATAGCAATGATTCTAATGAAAATAAGACTTGAAACTATGAGGGAAAAAAATTACATGCACTTCTGTTTGAGGGTTATGATTATAGCTACGACCAAAGCAGTTCCCGGAAGCATCAATATTGTGAGCACAAAGCTATGTGTTCAGGGCCCAAAAGAAATCAACAAGTACCTAATGATGGTCTTGGATAGACACAGAATTATCTTTTCTATAAGTAGACAGTGCTGTTTATTACGGAGAAATTCAAACAGAAGTTAACCTGAATATAGTTTAAAATGTGGGTTATCTTACATTGATAAATTCATACATTCATATACATAGTGCCTCATAGTAAGGGTAAAATTGAAACAGAGGATGGACTATGGTGGAGGACTGTGTCTTAGTGGTTAGTGTGGCATGGTTCACAGACATCTAAAGAGGTGTGAACCCGTATCTCTAAATCATAAATAGTTATAAAGCAGTTACCTCAATAAAGGACAATTTAAAAATAACAGAGCATTAAAGTCAGTCTGTTTTTATTGTGGCTCTATAATGGTACAAATTAAAGCAAATCATGTTACCTGAGCTTCATTTTTCTCATCTGTAAATAGGAATAATAATTAAACATAATGTTATGAAGCGCAATGTAAACATTTCTTAATTCTCTTAGAACAGGATCTAATTCAGGCAAGGGTGATATGTTTATAGTTATTACTTACATATTAATATTCCTGACAAAGTCAGGCAAGAATTTTTTTAAAATATTAATTTATGCATACAAGAGCTGGGGTACAGGCCAGAGGCGTGGGAGGTGAGAGGATTCACTAGAGACAGAGTGGGGAACAGAACACGCAAATGTACTGAAACACACTGCAGAGGGGAGCAGCAGGCAAGGCAGGAGCGGTCTGCAGCACCAAGTGGGTCACCTCCTCCCCAGGTGGGGGCAGGGATCAAACAGTTTGCTGCAGTTTGCTTCACAGTGCCTTGCTTAACCCATTGCGCCACCAGGGAGGCCCCTCAGGCAAGACTTTGTATTCAATCAGGACAAGATACATTGAAAAATGTTCAGATATAAAATCAGACCTGTCTTTTAAAAAGATACAAAGAGAGGAATGATGGGACAAATAGGAAAAATGTATTGTCTTGCAGTTAGAAACCTAGCATGCTGTGGGTAAAGTATCAGTAAGTGGGGATTTGCTTGTTCTAGAATATTCACTCAGGGAGTGGAGCATCCAGCTAAGCAAGTAAAGGCAAACTAAGGGAATTCAGGTGTAGATTGTAGTTTGGAAGCTAATCTTATTCTGCTGTTTAATCCCAAAGTCAGCAGATAAACCTTAAGCTCCCTGGAGTTCAAAGTATCTTCCAAATTCTCATAGTAAAGCATTATTTTGTGGGGCTGCCTATTATCTCCCAGCGTAACAAGTTAAATGCACTCAATTTTTCCTCTTCATTTGAGCATATGATGAAGTATTTCAATAGAATTTGAGACCAATGTTGCAAGGGACATATAAAATTAAATCAAATTCCATGTGGTTAAGAATGTAAGGGACATGAGAATTAAAACCTACCCAGGGAACAACAAATTCATATCAAAGTCATATGTAACTACTTGAAACTGGTAACTTTTGAATTGTTTCTCTCCTCACGAATTATACACAAACACATACACACATACATTATGTCTCTTTTGTACGCAGAAGCTTACAAAGAAAATTAAGGAATTCCAAACATTTACCTTAATGAAGAGCCTTCAATTTCTTGCTTGCCTGAGAACTACAACACCCTCAGATCCTCATTTCCATAGCCAGCTGACATTGTTTCCTCATTTTAACTGCTTAGTTATTCTCCAATTTGCTCCTCTCTCTCTTTTTTTGAAGACTTTCAGAGTAATAATATGAAAAAACTACTTAAAAATAAGATTCCACTTCCCCCTCAAGTATATCAGCATAACTAGACATGGCTAATGCATGTCTAGCCAAGTTGTAGGTGTAAGCCAGGACCGCGGCTGCTTAGAACCAGCTGCAATGGATACAGTTGACTGAAATCCTCCACCTGCAGCACCTATAGATTATTTACCATGTTCATGCCAAAGACAAGTTTCCTCTTGGCTATTTACAGCCCTAAACTGAGTGTGAAAGGTTGTGTTACTTCTGTCCAATTTGGGACTTTTCTAACACTCAGCCTGTGGTAGGGGACTTCTTAGTGGCCTGGCCCAGACAACTCAGACTTACATTGCAGGCTCAAGCTCTTTTACCCTGTTTTCCTCTCACATCACAGGTGTCAAACCTGCATTATGTCTGAGGATTCTTCTCACTTACGTCTAGCCCTCCTCTCCCCCTTACTCTTTACAGGCATTTCTCCCCAATAAATCTCTTGCATGTCTAGTTCCAACTTGGCCTCTGCCTCCTGAAGGACCTGAACAGACACACTGAATTCTTGACCAAACATTTCAAGCAAAATCTGTTCATGTCAATCCAATTTCATTTTCTTAGTCAATGCAGTCAATACTCTTCACCCTCTAGATAAATAGTACACCTGTTTTTCTGTCCTCCAATTAACAAAACCGTCCACCTGTATCCCTCACATTCATCTATTTACCTTATAAATATTTTACTGACTATGCAAACTTCAAGTCTCTAAAATATGTTTTGCATTCTTCCCCTACTTTTCTGATGTCATCTGTTAGCTAAAAATCTCCCTTGTTTACTTTGACATCAGTCACAAAGAACTCCTTGACCTCTGGCTGTCAGTTCCTGCTTCTGTAGCATGGAATTCTGTTTGGAAGGAGCTTCCTCCAGATAGCTGTATAATTCATTCTCTTCTTTCACTTGTCTGTTCAGAAGTCTACGTGCCAAAAAAGAAAAAGAAAAAGAAAAAAAAGGTCTTCCTCCATAACATCTAAACTAAAATACCAGTCATATTCTATTCCTCCGTGTTGTTCTCCACAGTACAAGTTGACAATCTCTATACTAGTTATCAAGCACAGTGCAAGTTGACTATCTCTATACTACTATACACACACCATACACAAGTATAAGTTATTTTATAGAAGGAATCTTGTCCTATTTTGTGCAATTTGTTTCAAATTATACCCATAGTATAGAGAAAATGTTTATTGAAAATGAATAATGGAACAAGCATAGAAAAGAATGCAAATCTACTTATTAGAACTGAATTGAAAGTAAAACATAATGACCAATAACTCTAACATGGTCATTTTATAAAGTAAACAGAAGTTTGGTTATTAAAAGTGCATATAATTTTTTACAATGAGGTTCTAGAAATAAGGTTAATGGTGCATGAGATGAACATAGCTGGTCTGAGACTCATCCTTAGAAGCAAGTCTTTCTAGCCCAACATTTCAAGGTTTAGCCTTGGCTGACACCTAAGAACTTTAATTTTTAGAGTGTTCCTGCTAGTCCATAATAAAGGTAGTTGGTATAAACTGGTATATTTGTGCAAACAACATGCTTTCCTCCACAAGTCTGGAATTTTGGTACATGCCAGGCATAGGTACATGACCAATGCCCAGTAAAGATCGTGGCCACTGAGTCTCTAATGAGGTTTTTTCAACAGAAAAAGATGCACATGCATTGCTGCCTTTTTATATCTAGGGAAGGATGTGGCCCATGTGATGCCTGATGGAGGGAGAAAGTGTAAGGAAGCCCAAAGTCCATCCAGACTTATGCTTATTCCCCTACGGCTCAACTGTAATACCCTGCTATGTCTTTGTGATAAATGTTAGGAGTAAAATTGTATTTTAAGTCTGATGATTCACTTTAGGAAATCTTTGAATGTGAGAATGGAGCTCCAAACACAGTAATAAGTAATACACGCCATGTTTCAGAAATGCAGGCTCCAAGCATTATACACCAGAAGAACTGAAAGTATTGAATAACTGAGTGACGGTTAAAGTTAGATATAGGACTGAGGACAGGATCCAAAAATATATAAATAAGGTTAATTATACCTGATAATGTCTTCACTGAAAACAGATGTTTCCCTTTTATCTGAAAGGGAGGAAAGGAATAAAGAAATGACTACAGAAAGAAAACTAAATAGCAGCACCTTTTCAAGTCTTGTGACTTTAATAAAGTCTAGGGAATAAGCTTGTGGTAAAATTAAAGAGTAAAGAAAATAAAAAAAACAAACAATGCATTCACTCTTTTCATAGGACATATTTCAAATTGGTGGAGACATTATGGAACCAAGCTCCTCAGGTTAAAATCCCAAGATGTAATGATAAAGGTCACCAAGGGATTCACCCAAGGGTTATTGAGACCTGATTAGTTACATTTGCTAATTTTTGTAGTATAAATACTCCACTGTGTCAAATTTAAAGACATCAATAGTTAGGCAGGCAAATCCCAATTCTCCTGATAATTTAACAACTGGCACTTAGAAACTGAGATCTGAATCCAGCATATGGCAGAAAAAACAAACGCAGTGTAAATACGACCTTAAGTTTAAACCTGATAAAGAGGGTCTTCTGTGGTGGCACAGTGTGTTAAGCAACACACTATGAAGCAAACCACAGCCACTGCAGAACGAGTTCGATCCCTGACACCAGCTGGGGGGGTGACCCACATGGCGCAGCAGACCTCTCCTGCTGCGCCCTCTGCTCCCCTCAGCAGTGTATTTCAGTTGACCTGCCTGTTTTGTTCCCCACTCTGTCTGGTGGATTCTCTCACCCCCTGCAGCTCTGGCCTGTACCCCTGTGCTTATATGTATAAATAAATCCCTAAAAAAAAACCTGATAAAGACATTCCTGTTCCTCAGGTCATTAAGACTGCGAATGACCTAGTACTGTCCAATTAACACAGGGCACTGAGAGGAGCTGTGTATCGTCTATCCAAGGTGGGGGAGGGGGGAGGGAAATCAATAAATAAACCATTTCTTAAATTTGAACCAAATATTTCATATTCTATTTTTGTTGCACATGGCTTTTATTGACATTAAAAGACATGTCTCTAATTGTCCAAATACTAAGAATGAAAAAAGCATATATTCTAGAGAAATCGTAACGATTAATTAAACCCATGATCAACTAAGACTTGTTAATAACACACAAACTTAAACCTATCGCACTTGAATCTCGTCAGGAAAGTGAATGAAAGCACAAACAGCACTTCTAATTTTTGTTTTAAAAAATGGAGTTACTTGTAAAGCAGAGCTTGTTCTCTAAGTCCTTGTTGAAACACTTTTTGAACAGTACCTGTCATATAACAGTCACTATTTATTGAATTAACTTCTAGATAAACCAACAGACTCACATAGTTAAACTGATTTTATACTACCATTTCTTGTCCAGTATTAAGAATGACAACATAAAAAGATAATATGAAGCCATAACACATTCATGGTGAACAGTTGTTATTCATTTTATTGTGTGTCACTGGGCTTCTAGCATTTTGACCTAACAAGGTAAATAAAGAAAACTTCTTGTGTATTACTCATAACAGAATTAAAAAAATATTTTTCTAAGTTCATTAGGCTATTACTCTATTCATTGGATGTCAAGAACACATTAGTTTCTTTTATATAAACTGCACTTTCAAGTAGTTTTTCATACTGATTAAGTTAAATGTGATAATGGCAAGTGTGATGAAACAGAATTTAATAGGAATGATGCAATACATTAGAATTAAGAATTTTGATGAGCTAAATTGATTGCTTGATTGTCTAAGGAATAACTTTGCTCACATTTTTAAATGCTCTAAAGATAAATCAAATTTCTAAAATTTAAATGAACAGGTAATAAGTTTTCCTTTGGTGAGATGCTGTTAAAATAGTCATTTTCACATTCTGATGTCTCAGTACACAGAAGAGCATCTACTTAATCTGTCACTCTGCTATTGAAAAATAAAAAATAAAAACTTCAAAGCCTACAGTTTAACAATGACATGCCAGAGGCAGCACATTTACAACATGACATTACATACACATTTTGATGAGAGAAAATTTTACTCTGGTTTTTTAAAGAAAACCTAAATTTTCAAAGGGATGATGCCAACACAACTGCTGCTGGAAGCAATCAGCTCAATACCCAGATACAACTGTGAGCTACTGTCTCATTATATGAAGCTGGCATCAGTTTTAAACAGTTCCATCTAAACAAACAAAAAATCTCCAGAAAGGTTTGGCTTCCAATTAGGATATAGAAACAAAGAGCACTGATCTCACTCAGACAACAAGAAAACACCTGATAAACCGCAACTTTATTATTTTGTTCTAATCAGGTGATAGAGGTCACAGAAAAAGTAGGTTGAAATCTGAGGAAAAACTGACACCTCCAAGGAAATTTGTGTGAAGGCTTATGCGGGCCAGGATGCAGCAGGAAAACTGGGCTGCCATATAAGACAGCAAGACAATTTCAGCTAGTATTTTATGCAATTGCTAAAGCCCAGGTATGGGGAAGCCTGAGCATATAGAACTCACATGAAGTCACAGGACCAGGGATTTTATACTCAGTCTTAGACTTTTCCATGGACTTTAACACAAGGTAACAAAACACATTTTGAGCAAGATGAAAAACTGGAGAAGTTCCTTTTGGGGTGCTGGCCTGAACTTGAAAAGGAGTTACCACTGTAGGAAAGAAAAAGTTCTATCTGGAGCCTCCTTTCTTGCTTAAAAAAAAAAAAAGTGCTTAAGTCATGGCAGATAATTGGGGCACAAACAGTTTAAAGAACCAGGGAAAAAAAAGATGTCTTCCTATTCTTGTGAGCATAGTTAGAACCTCCAGACCCTGACTGTTCAAGGAGTTCTTCATTCAAGCAAGCAGAGCCAGATCACAGAAAACACTCCATCTCCAAGAACCAAAAACATCAAACCGGTCTAAGGCTGAGTGTAAACCAGACAAGAGGGATTCCCCCACACCCCCAGTCCCTAGCCCCACCCCGCACCCCCCCAGCAAGTGCTGCAGTTGGCCCCTAGGGTAAGAACACCTTTGGAAAGACCAAGTCTGGTGTGGAAGTGCACAAGAGAACAAGAACATAGAATAAAAACCCTCTGACAATTCAACTTGTACCCTACACAAAAGGTAACGCTAGAGGAACTTGAAACAGAAAAAGCACTTCAGGCTGACAAACTGCAACAAAACCCACACTCAGCTCAACTTTCAGACAATCCAAAAGACAACTGCGTAACTTTCTTAAATTTGTGAAAAACAAACACCGACAAAAGAAATCTCTAAGTGGATATACTTTTCAAAAAGGAAAGGAAATACTTTTTCAAACGAAAGCAGCAGAAAGCACAACACAATCAACTCAATACATTTTAAAGGACTTCCTTCAGGTCCAAGAAATGATATAAATCCTAACTACATGAATCTCAGGTTATCTGCAAAATGGGGAGAAAAATAGCAAAACGAAAGCTGTCTACTGTTTTTAACATCAGGGGTTCCCATAATTTTGTGAGTTTTACCTGCAGGAGCGGGAGAGGATCACACAGAGAAGCTGCAGAAGAATCCCTTCTTGCTTCTGGCAAGGGGAAGAAAATGAACCATTCTGATATCTACCAGGGCACCCTATTTGTTAAAAACTCTACCCTCAGGTGAACCTATTTATCTATCCCTAAACTATGTGGGTTGGTCAATGCTTAATTGACCTGGGGGGAGGGGAATGCCAACTCACGCTCTCTCTAGCCTTCATGCAAAAGCATAAGCCTAATTCCAGCCCCTCTAGCAATACTGCCCCAATGAATGCAGGATATGAAAAACAGTGCAGGTGTGAAGTTCACTGGCACAAGCTCACTAACAACTGAGAAATATGCTTAAGACTGAAACACTTAGAATAAAACCTTTCACTCTCAATAGACCTTACCACGAAAGGACTAACTATAGAGGTTCCTTATACCAAGTACTTCATGCCTCACTATAAAGAAAACAAAATACAAAACATTCTAAAAGGCAAAATTCAAAGTTTAAAGAGAAGTACTAATCATCAGAACCACATGAAGCTATGGCAGGGATGTTGGAATTGTCCAAGCAGGAATTTAAAGCAGATATGAATAAGAGTTTGGGTGTTCCAATGGGTAAAGTGCAACTGAAAGACCAAATGGACTATGTAAGCAGAGAAGTGGAAGCCCTAACAAAGAATAAAAATGTTTGAGAAAGAAAACTGTAACAGAAATGAACGTCTTTGATGAGCTTTCGCTAGTAGACTGGGTACAGCTGAGGAAAGAATCTCTTAGCCTAAGCATATCTTAATAGAAACCAACAAAACTGGAAAACAGGGGAAAAAGACAAAAAACCTGGAACAAAAATTCAACTTTTGTGTTTTTAGTGGGTATAGGGTAAATGAAGACTACTCAGGCTTTTGCAACATTGGCCTCTGAATCTCAATCATCTGTGGCCTGATGCAGGAAGCTCTTGGAGCCTGGGCCTGGGTCACGCATGCTTGATGGTGGACACCTGGAGTATGGTGTGGACATGCACAAGTGGGCACACCTGAGCCTGGAGGCTGACCAGGTAAGGGCAGCGTAACAGGGAGCAGAGTACAACACACAACGTGTGGCAGAATGAGACAGAGAATGGCTAGGAGAGGAAAAGTCCACGAGAGAAAGCAAGGGCGAGCCCAGAGAATAAAGATTCACCAGGGGCTGGGAGGCCTGCAAGCCTCCTGGTTTTCCTTGCCTGCCCAGCACCTGGTTGCCTCGCTATAAACGCTGGAGAAGATCATTAAAAGCCTTAAAAAGCCAGAGAGCTCCAGGACTCTCCTTTGCCTGCTCTGCCCTACTGCCTGCCTGCACTGCTTTGGGGTAACTACAGAATTAATAACATGTGTAATGAAAATTTCAGGCTAAGAAAGAAAAAAAGAAAGTGATGTTTGCAACAATACTGGCAGTAGACTACCTTGTAAGATATGTCAAGAGAAATCACTAAAGAGAAGGAAAATGATAAAGGGCAAAAATGTAGATCTATCAAAAGATAAAGAAAGGAGTGCCTTGGTGGGTGTAGTGGGGTAATTATACGTCTAAAGAGCTATAATCTTATACCTCTGATCATATACAGTGTTGCAAACCAATGTTATGTTTATTGTGTGTGTGTGTACACATAAATCCAAAAATAAATAATCCTAACAATACATACAAGATCTATTTGGGAAATTATAAATCTCCAAGCAACAAAATAGACTAAACAAAGGGAGACACGCTCATGTCCACTGAAAGGAAGACTCAATATTGCCAAGTTGTTTGTTCTTCCCAACTTAATCTATACACAAATAGACCAATAATAAAGAATAGAGTCCAGTCCTAGACACCCGTGGATACAGTGAACTGGTCTTTGACAAAAGAGTAAAACAACATGATGAAGATAAAATAGTTTTTAACAAAAGGTTCTGGAGTAACTAGACAGTCACGTGCGAAAAAAAGAAAGAAAAATTAATCTAGATGCAGACCTTAAATGGCTCTACAAAAATTCACTCAACATGGTTCTCATACCTATATGTAAAACGTGAAATTAAAAAAATTCTAGTTGAGTTTGATCCCAGGGCCAGGGAGGTGACCCACATGGCACAGCAGACCTCTCTTGCCTTGCCCACTGCTCCCCTCAGGAGGGCATTTCAGTAGATCTAACTGCTCTGCTCTACTCTGTCTCTGGTGAATCCTCTCACCTCCCAAACCTCTGACCTGCACCCCAGCTCTTGTATGCATTAATAAATCTTAAAAAAAAAAAAAAACTAGCTACATTCTTACCATACAATTCAGCATCTGAACTCCTTGTATTGACCCAGATGAAATGAAAACATATGTCAACACAAAAACCTGCACATGAATATTTATAGCAACTTCATTCATTACTGCCAAACTTGGAAACAATCGAGATGTCTTTCAGTAGGTGACTGAATAAACAAGTAGATCCAGATGATAGAATATGATTCAACACTAAAAAAAAGTTATCAATTATAAAAAGTCATAGAGAAAGCTTAAATGCATCTTAGTAAGTAAAGGAAGTAAGGAAGTAAATATGAAAAGATTATATACTGTATGATTCCAATCATATGACATTTTGAAAAAGGCAAAACTATGAAGACAATAAAAACATCAATGGTTGCCAGAGATTACAGGGGAAGAGGAATAAATAAGTGAAGCACAAAGGATTTTAAGGAGAGGAAAACTATCCTATTTGTCCTGATATTGTAAGGTTGAATATAATGTTACAAAATGTCAAAATCTTTGAAATGTATATCACCTAGAATGAACCCAAAAAGAAACTATGGATTTGGGGTGACAATGTGTGTTCATCAATTTTAACAAATGTACCTCTTTTGTGAAAACACCAGTATATGTGGGAGGGGATATAAAAAATTACCTGTCTTTTTATGCTGTTTTGCTGTGGACTAAAAATTGCTCTAAAAATAAATAAAAGGAATAGAAACAAAAGCAAATTAAACCTGAAATGAGAGAAAACTATAAATATATGAGATGAAATTAATGAATTGGAAAAGAAGCATTCAATAGAGAAAATCAAGAAAGCCAAAAATTGGTTCTATTAAAAAAACTAATTAACCTATTAGACAATATTCATTAAAATATAGTAGAAATTCAAATTATAATTGTAAGGAATGCAAAAAGAGATAGCAATACTGCTATACAGTCCTTGCAAATATGACAATATTATGATCATCTTCACATGGATAAACTGAAAAATTTAGATGAATGGGGGCAGCCCTGGTGGCGCAGTGGGTTAAGCAATGCACTACGAAGCAAATTGCAGCCACTGCAGCATGAGTTCAATAGCTTCAGTTCAAGGAGGTGACCTACATGGCGTGGCAGACCTCTCCTGCCCCACCCACTGCTCCCCTCAGCAGTGTATTTCAGTTGATCTGCCTGTTCTGTTCCCCATTCTGTCTCTGGTGGATCCTCTCACTCCCCACACTTCTGTCCTGTACCCCAGTTCTTCTAATCATAAGTAAAAAAATCTTAAAAAAAAAAAACTAGATGAATGGGCAATTCCTAGCGAATTGCCATATAACTTGCTATATAACCATATAACTTGGGGGCTTCCCTAGTGGCTCAGTGGGTTAAGCAATGCACTATGAGGGAAACCGCAGCCACTGCAGCATGAGTTCGATCCCTGCCGCTGGCCAGGGAGGGGACCCACATAGTGCAGCAGACCTCTCCTGCCTTGCCTGCTGCTCCCCTCAGCAGTGTGTTTCGGTCAGTCTGCCTGTTCTGCTCCCCACTCTGTCTGGTGAATCCTCTCATGTCCCGTGACTCTGGCCTGTGCCCTAGCTCATGTATGCATAGATAAATGAATCTTTAAAAATAAATAACCATATAACTTGAAGTTGACATGAAAAAAAATTAAAATTCCATTTCTTTGAAGAACAATTAATCCATCACTAAAAACTGTCCTTCAAAGAAATTTCTAGCCTACATAGTTTCTCTATCAAGAAAATGGTACTAAAACCTTTCCAGAGAATATCTGTTTTGTGAGACTACACAAATAGTGTGCAAAAAAAACCTGACAATATTAGCAGAAAGGGAAACTACAGGAGAATGCTGTTCAGTGATGTAGGTGTGAAATATTGCAAATAAATTTAGAGCTAATTAGATATCATGTGGATGTCTGCTTCTAAACTTGTGAAGGAATCTATTCATAACTCTGATAATAATGGATATGTTTTAGAAACTTTTAAGAAGAAATATGTTTGATTCCCTATAAGCTATATGGTATAGTAGGAAGAAAATATATTTGTTCCATGATTTCTTCACTCAATATTTTATTTTTCGTGAGGAAATAGAGGTTATTTACTTGTAAAAGAAAACACTGAAATAGCAATATAAACATGTATTATGTAGACAACCAGAATATAGGAATTTGTTGAAGAAAAACACAGCATGGTAGTTGGAAGTTGGAAAATGCTTGGTGAGTGGAAGAGGAAATGGACTTCATCATATATAAAACCTTAGATGATATCATGTACTTAACTAATTATACAACTGAAAAGTTTATTCCTAGAGGAAAAAATAACAGCAAATAGATTAATGATAATGAAATTGTGGCTGTGGATTCACACAACTCCTTTGGCAATACCTTACACCTTAGAGACTTCCAATAAATATTTGATAAATAAATTAAAGAATATCAGCCCAAATGTAGCAGAAGATGTGTATAAGAGCAGTGGAGAATCAGACTGAATAATATAAAGCAGGGATACATTTTAGAAAACTGAAAAACCTGGCTAATGAATTAGGAATTTGAATTTGAGATGGGTTTTTCAAGTCCCTCACTCTAATTTTCTAAAATCACTGTAGGGCCTAGTGTTAGGTACTCATATTTTTCCATTACCTAGAAATTTGCAAGGTTAGTCCATCAGCCACACTTTAGAAAGAACATATTTTTCTCTGAATTTGGGCAACACTATGTACATAAGGGTTACTTTTGAAGTCTGTATTATTTTGCTTTTATTTTTCCTCTCAAGAATTTAGTTATTTCCACATACACATACAGAGCAAATATCTCTTAAAATTAAAATATAAACCTGTGAAGAACACGCAGTTTATAAACCCCTATTTGATTTCTCTTTTTAACTATCAACTCCATTCTGTTATTATTCAACCTAAATGTTATATCCATTACGTTAATCATTTCATTGTTTATGCTCACATTTTTCTTGCACTATTACCTGGAAAAAACCAAACCTGCATGACACCAACAGGGTAAATGCTCTTTTAAGAAGCTTAAGCAAAATATAAATTATTTATTGCTCATATTAAGGTCAATATAGTTCTTTATAATAGTGTAACTTTCTTGAATGTGCCTTAAAGAAGTTACACAAAGTCCCCCAAATTTTTCATCTTGAGATATTGTCAATCCACAATTCTCCACTTTTGCCACATAAGATAAGAAAAGTAAAGAGGAAGTGATTAGGAATGAAAAAAGGACACTGGTATTACTCCTAAGAATGACTCCATTTTTTTTTAACACAAACAATTGCACATAACATTTTAGTCTCCATTTAAAAGAAAAGGAATTAAATAGCATCTATACAGAGAAGTCTTCCAGGGCAGCCTATCAGAGATATCGGTCCTCCCCTTTTGCTGTCATTTCACTTCATCCATAAAAGAACCCTCAGAAATCACGGGTACTACATGAGATAAAAATAAATAATAGAAAGGTAGAACACAAAGTGCTTCAAGAAAGAAAAAAATAATGAATTTGTCAAGTGATGCTGAAAGACTTAGTGAAACAAATCCCTCCCATGCGCCATCTCATCTTGCTAGGGCTAAAATGTTATTTTCGGGCTACTTTGCTAGATACAGCTCAGTTTCTGCCACTGAGATGTGTTCGTGTAAGATTTGAAAGACAGAATGGAACAGGGGTCATCTTTCTCAGACCCTGAAATGAGTGAATAAATTCTAAATGTTTGTTGGGGGTAGTAGGCTCCACAGTCCATTGTCCAGTTACCAATGACAGTAATCAAAAGTTAATTTTGGAGGTAGTAACAATAGGGGCAGCAGCAGCTTCTTAACTTCTGCATGGTCTTTCAATCAAATGATTCAGTCTTTAAATCAAAGGTTTAGTGATAGGTTTTCAACTTCCCTTATTCAAATATTTCTAGTGATATATGACCACCAAGTTCCCTGAATTAACCCACCTCTGTTTTAAAAACCTAGAACATTACCGAAAGAGTATGTGGTTACTAGAGAGGCTGTAGAAAATTGACTCACAGAATTGCTTTATCTGACTCGGTTGTTTTGAAAGTTGGAAAATAGGATACCATTAGTCCACAGATGTGTGCCAAAATAGTTACATAAATTATTATCCTGTAATTCTCTGGAATGAAATGCTTATTGAAAGCAACTTCTTGCAGACCAGCTGGCTGCTGTGACAGATTGTTATGATGAGATTGAGTAATACAAATAATGTGGAGTAGGCTGGCGATTCTGAAGGCACAGGGTTAGTATTTTTTAAGGTAAGTTTAAAGTTTTAAACACTCAGCTTAAGGAATGATAAAGAACAAAAAGGCTCCCATGTTTATCCTAAAAGTATCCCATATCTCTTGTGGATGCAAGATTGTGCTACTGAAAAATAGAAACAAATACTTCTACAGGTTGCTAAATTATACCACAAAATGATTTATCAGCCTTGCCAAATCTCATAAAATTCAAGGGATTGAGTAGGATTTTGAAAGTAGAATGGGGCATTTGTATGAATGATGATCAATCTAAGGAACTTAACCCACAAATCACAAGAAGTCTCTTTAAGAGAAGAAAAACTGCCTGCTCTGTCTGGTAACAGAAATTCTGCCTTGCCTGATGATTTGTAACCGCCTCACCTGAGGCAGTTACCTTGCAGGTAGATAGCAAGTGTCCTCATCCTCGACCCCAGTCATCATACATTGTCTCCAGGATTAAAGTGGAATAAGAACCTAGCATGACCACAATCTTCTAATACGCTAGATAGCTCCAACAACTTTTCTCTCTCTTCCCACTTTCCGACTGAGAGTAATTACTTATTTCTGCCTCAGTTTCCTCATTAACAAACTAAAGATTATAATAGTAGCCACTTCATAGATCTGTGAAGAATAAATAAATTTATATACAAAACATGTATATGGGTGGAATAGTTAAACACATAGTAATTTACAAAGTAAATTTACAAAATAAATACAGAACATGTGTAAGCTATACACTGTTATTTCTATTATTAATGATAGTATAATTGTTGTATTCAGTGTGCTTCTATTTAGTAATATTCCCTTCAATAAAATTTTCTGTGAACCAATAAAATATATACCAACAATGGTAGCATTGTGTATAAAATTATACCAAATCACCTCTAAATGATTTATGAAAACACTGTAACAATGTAATATCAAGCAGAATATAGACAGATATGTGCATGTACATCTTTTTATTTGAGTATCTTTGTTTTGCAGAGGAGAAAACTAAGAACCTCAAAGCTCTATGAGACTACATCAAGGGTGTATGTGTTTGTAGCACCAGCAAGGCAGGGAGCCAGTTCTCCATGATCAGAGTGAACAGTTCTAGGAGGGGTCTTGGAGCCCTTGGTGGCTTTTTCAGGCTTTCATTACTCTTTACATCAGAGGTGACCAGGTACAAGGCAGGCAGGGGGGCCAGGAGGCCAGGAGGTTGGCAGGCCTCCTCGCCCCCAGCACATCTTTACTCTCTCTGGGCTCTCCAGCCTCTGCTGCTTCTGCCTCTTACTCTTTGCTTCTGTTCTTTCTCTGTTCTCCCTCTCTTTTTCTTATTCTCTTTGCTGGTGTCCTCATGACGCCACCCTTATATACCCCGTGTCTCAATCCAGGCACACACACTTGCACATGCCCACACCCTACTTGAGATGCCTGCCATCGGGCATGTGTGCAGGACTGCAGGTGTCTATCAATGGTGGGAGGGCGGAAAAGCCTGATCACTTTTCACTGACCCTATAGTGTTTAAAAACTCAGAAGGGCCTCCCTGGTGGCACAACGGGTTGAGCACCACACTGTGAAGCATCCATGGCTCAGCAGCGTGAGTTCGATCCCTGGCCAGGGAGGGGATCCACATGGCACAGCAGACTTCTCCTGCCTCGCCTGCTGCTCTCCCCAGCAGTGTGTTTTGGTGGATCTTCCTGTTCTGCTCCCCACTCTGTCTCTGGTGAATCCTCTCACTTCCCACGCCTCTGGCCTGTACCCCAGCTCTTATATGCATAAATAAATCTTTTAAAAATAAATAAATAAAAATAAAAACTCAGAAGTAGTAGATGAAGGAGTCTCTCATCAACACTGCTCACAATATAACCAAAATAAATAGTGTTATGTATGATTTCCCATTCTCTATCAAAAGTGGGAAATGGCTAAAATTCTACTTTACTATCACTTAAAAGTTTAAGAAGAAAATCTTCAAATGAGGAATGTACAAGAAATAAAAGAATCCCTGTAAGAATACAGACATAATAATCTCCATATATCTGATACAGAGCTAATTAAATAAAAGGTACCTTATCCTGAGAGATGTTAAATTTGCTACTAATTCTAGTGTAGATAGTCCAAAGACCAGAGTATGTAAAACAACTGTTTGGTCAATGTCTATGAACATAGTAACTACTACCTAGGAATATAAGTCGTACTTCAAAATATATGAAGGATGTTTCTTTTAGCTTATGCTTAAATTAAGGCTATTATCATTGAGTTAAACTTGAAGATTAATAAATTGAAGGAATTTTGGAAAAAGAAGAGAGTGGACCTATTCTAGCTCCATCATGCTAGAAAGTACTGGTCTTTCTTATAGAAGTCTGAGCAAAGCAGGTCTAGTGTCATGTAGTAGAGCATCATAGCTGCTCAGCCAAACTCTGATTTCATCTGTAGCTCAAATTCCTATGTGGCAATGTTCTACCTGTCAAGGATTATTTGAGGCTGTTTCCAATTCTACTAGGTGTCTTCTCCAAGGCTATGGGAATTCCCTGGTCGCATGTGTAAATTCAGACCAGAATGTGAGTTAAAGTCTCACCCAATTTTCTTGGCAGTCCTCTCATATTGCCTGGTTTTTTTTTTTTTTTTGGGGGGGGAGGGAGTTCTTCATACATCCCGATCTCATTCTCCTCGTTCCCTAATTACTGTTTCCTAAGAAGCTAAAACCTGTCTCAGTCTCTGCTTCAGAGGAACCCAAAGTTGAGCTATTTCCCTAATCCTTCATTCTACTTTCTGCCTCAAGTTATCCATGCAGCAACAAAGACTGAACTGTCACAACACTCCATATCCTTATATTATTATCCTTTCTGGGTCCAAAATGATTATCTATAGTCTTATTGAATGAATTTTCTGATTAAAAGTTATTTTGTATCTAAAATTTAACATCTATCATAGTTACTTATGTTGCTACCAGTGTTAATTAAGTTCAATTGCCATAACATTCTATGAATTATATCTTATTACTATTTCATAAGTGATGAAATTGTCATTCAATGAGTTGAAGTAAGTTTTCTGATGTCACCAGTCATAAGTAGCTTAGTCAGGATTCAAATCCAGCCCATATAGCAATAAAGCCAATATTCTATCCACTTCTTAGGAGGAATACATAACTATTCCAAATATGTGAAATCATATACACTACACATTAGTTATCCAGTTACCAAGGAATTTTTTGTAGATGTCAAGTATCTCTTAACTGTTCTGTCTCTGCCTGGATATTGGGTAACACTATACTTCAGCATTTATGTGCTCAGATGTGGCAGATGTGACAACATGTGGAATTAATCCTCATGAAAGAAACAGGAAAGGCTTCATAATGGATATGCTGCAAAACAATTTAAATATAAGTTTCTGGTTTCATTGTCATTTTAGAATTTGTGTGATATTTGGCACTTATTTCAGATAGCTTCTACTCTATCAGGTTCTGAGCAGAAGTAGTACTAGTTCAATGGAATTGTAATCAATCAAAGATACCACACAAATGACACACATTATTTTTGTATTTTACTAACAGACTAAGTTCATACCATCATGCCACCTAAAGAGTGAGGTGTATGTAAACAAAAGAAGTGAGGTGATCATATTTCCCCTCCTCCTTTTAACTTCAGACTTGTCCAAAAATTGTCACTGTACATGATGCTGGTTTCAGTTTTAAGAAGGATTTGGGATTTAGGCAAGTTATGTGATTTGTTCAATGTTACAAAACTAGAGTTTGGCAAATTGAGATAGAACATAATTTCTAGGGCTGTGAGCTCACATGTTGATTAAAATAACCACACAGTTGCCTGTAAATACTATAATCAGTATAATCGGGTATGTATAATCAGTATACCTGTATACATTGCTGCATACTAAGTACCCAGCACAGAAGCTATCTAATGGGGACTCTCAATACATCTTCAGTAACTGAATAAAGGTTCAAATAGGAACTTCATCCAAAATACCAACAATGCTTCCAACATATTCTGGGGAAAAAATGACATCTACATGTGCCTTTAATGTCTGAGACTGGAAGAACATTATGTGCATTTTTTCACTCATGACTGCTCCAAGGAGCTAACACAGCACATTATAAGGGACAAGGATCAGTGATTTTCAAGATTGTATTCCTGGAGCCTCCCTGGCAGCACAATGGGTTAAGCAACACACTGTGAAGCAAACCACAGTCACTGCAGCATGAGTTCAATCCCTACCCCCTGGGAGGGGACCCACATGGTGCAGCAGACCTCTCCTGCCTCACCCGCTGCTTTCCTCATCAGTGTATTTCAGTCGATCTGCCTGTTCTGCTCCCCACTCTGTCTCTGGTGAATACTCTCACCCCCCCAACACATACACCTCTGGCCTGTACCCCAGTGCTTGCATGCATAAATAAATAAATCTTAAAAAAAAAAGGATTGGGTCCCCTGAAAAGTAGCATTAAATACTTCCAAGAAATTACTAGAAATACAAATTCTCAGGTCTTTCAAGGGCTACTGAGTCAGAATTTCTGGGAACAGGGCTCCAGTAAACATGTTTAACAAGAGCTCCAGGTGATTTTGTTAGATGCCAAATGTGACATCTTCTGCCACAGACCACTGCAAAATATTACAAAGGACTGCTTGGGGTATGAAATCACCCAAACAACAACATAGTTATGGCATGAAGGTTGAATTAGCATAGTACATTTTAAAAGGTTTGTAAAGTGTACCTGAAAAGTCTCTTGCACAGGAAGACTTCCTCTGATAAAATTTTCAGGATACTTAAAAATTAAGGAAGTACCATTAGTTTTGTAATACCAAATAATGAAGACAATGGCAAACAACGCACTAGGCATCGGTCAGAACAACAGGTTTCTGCACCCCAGTACTAATCAACCTCAGCAACTTAATTTCTTGCCTCCACCCCCTCAGCACACATCCTAGATTCTACCTTCCTCTCCACCCAAGTTTGGGATGTGTCTAATTCAGTGAAGATGTGAATAGCATTGATTCATGTGCTAAAAACATCATTCTATTTGTAATTCTTTCCTTTTTACTAACTGTATTGCTTTGATACCAGTGTCTATTTATATCTCTAATACTTCTTAATCTCCTCATTAATATAAAAGAGGGCATCAATGCTAGTGTATAGCTAGCATTTACATATTTATCATGAAAGACTAGGCAACACTTCAGTTACAATTCAGTCACAAAATTTTGTTTATGTGTTTGCATAGAAAACTTTTATTTAAAGATATAAGCTTGATTTCCACATAAAGTTATGATACAAACACATTTAGAAGACAGGACCAAGATGACATCTGACAGGTTTCCTTTCTTTGCTTCTAAGAGGACTGACCAGCAGACAGCACTATACCGAGTCTAGCGGCTTGGGACAAAGCTGGAACACCACTTGGACATAAGAGACCAGCAGACTGCACCAGAAGGGACACGGGTCATACATGCTTCGCTGAACAGGAGGTCATGGACAGAAACACTTCTCAAGCTAGTCATTGTTACAACCTGTTATTAAAATGTTAAAGTTTTCATTAATCTGTTCCGTTTTTTTTTCTTTCTAATATATGTGTTTATGTTACTATTTTTTAGAATGATTATACGTGTTTGTTTATACACTGTTGCCAAATTCAGGCAGTGTCCCTGAGCACCCAGTTATGAAACATAAAATTTGCACCCTATACCCCTCCTATCTTCCTTGCTCTTAGTCATTCATGATTTTTAAATTTACACTGTTATGATTTTTGACATGATCTCAGGTTATGACATTCACCTTCATGTCTGTGACCACAACTTCCACAGTTCTTTACTCGGTTGTATATTTAAATTGACTGAATGTTTATCAATTATTTAATTTATTGACATTTTTGTCAATAAAGGCTGCAGTCTTGGGCAGGAGGCTTTCTTCCAGAGGACACCTCTGCTCCTCTGCTACTTACACTGGGAGGGAAGAGCTCACCTCCTCTGAGGCACAAGCTGTGAGGGGGATACTTGCAGAGGAGCTGGGGTGTTCCCTACAGTCAGAGTCCCCAGTGAAAGAACAAGGGTAGCGCACTAGATTGTACCCCCTTTCTCTATGCTCAGGACTGGTACTAACTACAGGAAGTAAATAACCCCACACAGGCTGCAGAGTCTCAAGACCAGAGAGGAGGGAGAGCAGCTGCTTCACAAACAAGAGCCAATGGGCACCCCTGCAACACATTCAGACCAAAGGCTTAAAATCCTCCACACCCCTTCCTCACCTCTGACTCAGCAAATCTAATATCTGTTCCCCTGACTACCGAAGCTGGCAAAGGCCATAAATCTAAAGAAAAAGGCACAAGTCTGTAGAGGCGTGAAACTTTGAATCATCTAGGGTGTTGTAACCAAATGTTACCTTAATAAAAAACAATTCATTTTTTCTATAAATATATTATATATATATATATATACTGAGTAAAATGGAATTGATGTTAGGAGAAATTTTGAGGTAATCACAGTGATTACAGTTAGAAATATAAAGATAAAAGAGAATTATGACACATTCTGTGTGTGAAAACAATACAAGGACAATGGGCACATCTGATTATGAGTCCCGAATACATGCTAGAAATCATGTAGTAATCAGCTATAGCATTCCTTGAGATGAGAACCTTGAGGATTCTTGAATCTAAGAATTCAAAAGAGCACTGCATGTTTTAGAAAAACCTGCTATAGAATGTTCCACACATATTTCTTAGCAAAGCTATGAATTTCAAGGAAATAAAATCCTTCAAGCATTTAGAATGAAAAAGAAAATTGTTTACAAGAAGGAAAACAAATCGCCCCTTAAGCCTTCTCAGCAATCTTCCATTTCATATGAACAGAAGGAATCCTTCATGGAAAGAAAGTGTGACTGAGAAATTGTTCACATCTGGATGCAGTTTGTAAATATGGTCAGTGATTGAAGGAACTTCAGGCGTTCACCACCATGAGACTTACTGACTTACTTGGGAAATTACAAAAATGTCAATAAATTAAATAATTGATAAACATTCAGTCAATTTAAATATACAACCGAGTAAAGAACTGTGGAAGTTGTGGTCACAGACATGAAGGTGAATGTCATAACCTGAGATCATGTCAAAAATCATAACAGTGTAAATTTAAAAATCATGAATGACTAAGAGCAAGGAAGATAGGAGGGGTATAGGGTGCAAATTTTATGTTTCATAACTGGGTGCTCAGGGACACTGCCTGAATTTGGCAACAGTGTATAAACAAACACGTATAATCATTCTAAAAAATAGTAACATAAACACATATATTAGAAAGAAAAAAAAACGGAACAGATTAATGAAAACTTTAACATTTTAATAACAGGTTGTAACAATGACTAGCTTGAGAAGTGTTCATCGAACTAAAATAATTGCTGCTTCAATTTTGTCTCACTTCATCGCTATGTAATAAATTGTGTACCGCCCAAAATCACATACTGAAATCCTAACCTTCAGTACAACCATGCTTAGGGATTATTAAAGAAGTAATGAAGTTTAGGTGAGTTCATGAGGATGGTGCCCAAGTGCGAGAGGAGCGACGTCCTTATTAAAAAAGAAAGAGACAACCGGGGTGAGTACACATGCAGAGGATAGGCCCTGTTAGCACATGTCCGACGGGGGTATCCCCAAACTGGGAAGACGGGGCCTCAGGAGACTCCTGCTGATACTTTGATCTGGTTGTCCAGCCTCCAGATTTGTGAGAAATAAATTTTGTTGGTAAAGCCACCCAACTGCAATATTTTGTAGACTCAGCAGAGTAATACTTTTATTTATTAGTTCACACTACTAAGATTCATTGGATTCATCAATGTCAGAAATGATGCTGTACTCAGGCCTCCCTGGTAGCGCAGCGGATTAAGCAACGCACTATGAAGCAAACTGCAGCCACTGCAGCACGAGCTCGATCCCTGCTGCCAGCCAGGGAGGGGACCCACATGGTACAGGCAGACCTCTCCTGCCTCGCCTGCTGCTGCCCTCGGTAGTGTGTTTCGGTCAGTCTAACTTTTCTGCTCCCCACTCTGGTGAATCCTCTCACCTCCCGCGACTCTGGCTTGTACCCCAGCTCTTGTATGCATAAATAAATAAATCTTTTTTTTAAAAAAAAGATATCATCTGTACTAGATGCATCTAGTACTAGGTGAATCTGATATGGTCCCTATTCCTGTGAGATTCCCAAATTCATGGGAGGAGAAGGACAAAGAAGGCCTAGCTGAAGTGTAATGCTTTATCAGCACAGGGTAACTGGAATGATGGACCCGGGTGCCTCACCCTGGCTGGATGATAGGGAAAGGCTTCATGACTGACGGAGGCCTGAACTAAAACACAAGGGAGGAGTAAACGACTGAAGATTGTTGTGGATGAGACAATGCATAGAGAAAATAGTCCAGGAAAACAGAATATATGTGGTAACAGTGTCAGGGAACTATACCATGTGTGTACCTTGTAAACAAAAATAATTGGGATTGTTAGCCATGAAGAGAAAGACCCGGGGGGCAAACACCGTATTTGCCATACTAGAAACTTTGATTTAATCACGGATCATGATCAGAGGATTACTTATTCAAGAGTTTCTCAACCTCATCACTTTGACATTTTGGACAGGATAACTCTTTGTTGTGGGCAACAAAAGAAATTAGGACATTTGGCAGTATCTCTGGCTTCTACTCACTAAATACTAGTGTTATTCTGTAACACATATCAAGGTCTTTGGATATTGCCAAAGGTTTGGCTGGGAGATCAGGAGGAAAAGGAGGAAAATAATTGACTCTACTTGAAAACCTAGACTTTTCATAATGGTATGAACCTGGAATTAACATGGTTTTCTCTAGCTGTTAACAGAAAGGAAAACAAGATAGTAGAAACATGAGAATCAACTTTGATTGACTTGACTGGCTTTGCAGATGGAGGGAGCACAGGGATGAACCTGAGAGAAACTTCTAGAGTTGATCCTCTAGTGACACAGCCAGTAATAATATGGTACTTCAGTTCTACAACATCAAGCAATAGAATACCAACAACCTGAATGAACTGTAAGTGAATCATTTCCCAGTCCTCTAGATCAGAGAATACACTAGGTGACACCTTGACTTTCGCCTTAGGAACTAAGAACAGAGAAACTAGTTGAGCTTACCCAAATGCCGGATGTACTAACCTGTCAGAAACTAAAAAGGTGTTTGCAAGTTGCTAAATTTGAAGTAATTCGTTAGCAATGGCAGGCAACAATAGAAAACCAATACTACTCTTTTAGGAGTTAATGACTGTTCATCTTAGCTGAGATTCTGATAGGATGCTCCCTGAAATGTGCTTCCACTTATTTACACATACTCATTAGAGTAACTCAAAAAAGCAAGAATCACAAGCAATACCACAGATGAATCTCATAAACATAATATTAAGAGGGAAAAAAGTCAGACAAAAGAATAATTCATAACATTTCACTTATATGACTAAGAAAACAAGTAAAACTAAATTGGTGTATTCTTGGAATGTATACATATATGCCGTATGCATAAAGAAGAGCAATAAACTGATAGCCAAAAAGTTCGGGGAAGTAGCTACCCCATGGGAAGAGGAGAGATTAGTGGTGGAGGGGACCCAGGAGATGTGGGGGTGGATTGTGGTGCTAGAAACGTGCATGTCACAACTGGGGTAGTGTCACATGTGTATACCTTATGATTATTCACCAGCAAATACAGTTTATCTTATGTACTTTTTTGTACATCATATTTATATTTTTAAAATGTTACAAAGTCAATAAAAAAAACTGCAAGGCCTTTTGCTGATTTATTTTCTTTGAATACATATAGCTGGAAGCTCAGGAAACATTGAGAAGGAAAATGCATCAAACACGGCAAGCTGAGAACCCAGTCTGTACTTAGTTAGGGATGCCTCTTCTTCAACATAGCTAAGTAAGGTACTGGAAGGTTCCTCTTATCTAAAAACCTCCTGTCTTTCCTTACTTAGGGTTCATGATATGGACTATTTTCTGTTCTTTCTTTATTATCTTTTTATTTTTATTTTTTTTGGAAAAAGACACCATTTTTTGAACATGAACATAAATTATCCCTGAAGAGCCCATGACTGCTCTGATTCACCATTCCTGTCATTTTCTTGAATCATCTCATTTGCTTCCTGTTCTTTTACTTCTATCCAGAAGGAAGCAGAGCTTTTGCCAGGGATGCTGGTGCTAATGCCTCCTACACTGTTATTTCACTGATGTGCTGGCTGCTTTTATAGTAATGTAACTAGGGAGAAGCAGTAATAAAGATAACCTGCTGATTGCTTATTTCCTTCTCCAAACCAATTTGCTTGATACTTAGAATAATCCTTCTCTATCCCATACACCCACTGGAATTTTCCCTCTTAAAAATATCTAAAATTGTAACTTTATCCCATTAATAGCAAGAGAGAGGATGGATGTCCATTAACTCTGGTATCCCAAGCTGAGAACCAGTTTGGATGGACAAGATCTTAGACTATTCCATCTGATTGCCTTAAAAGAAAAGAAATACCGTTATGTTTAAACTTACAAATGTGCTCAAAAATAAGATTTTCAAGAATAAGATGGACAGAGCAGTACTTGCTCTACTTGCAAAGTCTGACAACATCATGATTCAACCGCATTTCAATCCCCATATTAGCTAATCTTCTACCGTGCACTCCTGCTCATCCTTAGCTCTAAATGGACTCAATTAATTTTTTCATTGTTCTAATTTAAAGCACCTTGCCTCATTCATTTTTTCTATGCAAATTCTACCCATGCTTAAAATCACAGCTCAACACACACTTCCTCCTGTTAAATAGGCAACTCCAACTGAGTTAATTTTAAAGATCTAAATCAGTATTATTAAACAACTCATGCATCAGGCAAATTTTCCTCTAGCAAGTAGAAGAGAGCTCTGAAAAATCTGTATAAAATGAAAACTATTTTATAGGTACAAAGAATGCAAGATAAGGAAAGAAGATTTATTTCAGGCTTAGGTGACCAAACTATGGTGAATGGAGAAAAGGTCTTATGGCAAATTATTTCTTCTTCCTTTGGGAAGTGGAAAACTTACTTTATTGGTGCTGACCATAAAATTCCATACTGACCAGCATTACAGATTAAGAGTACATTTGTTGGAGATGCTGAAACTACAGTTAAGTTAGAAAATAAGTCTTGGCTGACTTAGCACAAGCATCTCCATTTTGGGACTGTCATTTCTTTTTAATACTCCTTAAAGCTTTTTCCAAACATAACAACTTACAGCTCCTCCCCTATGAGTTCCCTACAACTTTATAATTGTACTGTATCTAATTGGCATCTGATCAGATTATGATTATTATAATAGATCATTAACTCCTAAGAGGCAAATCATTTCTTTTTATGTATATCATTTCAGGATATGCTAGGTGCTGAAAAGAAGAAGCAGTAAAGAATCATGGGACCATGAAACTTCAAGAGAAGCTCTTTTTTGGAGAGAAAAATAACCTCATTCAAACTTAACACTATAAATTACAGAAATGCAAGGAGAGTATGATTGAGCCAAATGATT
Source organism: Galemys pyrenaicus (assembly GCA_019455555.1). Lineage (NCBI taxonomy): Eukaryota > Metazoa > Chordata > Mammalia > Eulipotyphla > Talpidae > Galemys > Galemys pyrenaicus. Next base: position 2,798,500 of record JAGFMF010011942.1, on the reverse strand, counting down.
CTTGGCACATGCAATTGTAGGTAGTTGGTAGATGATCAAAAAGTCTTGTTAATTGGATTGATTTAATATGGTCACAAGAATATCACTGATTTTTCCTGGAAATTCACAAAAAAAGAGAATTTATCATCCTAGGGTGACAGTTGGAAGTAGAATATGATCTAAAATCCAATGAGAGAAGAATAGCAGTTGCTGAGGTTCCGCCTGTAAAGAAAAAGTTAATCAGGGTTTCTGGCTCTGTGGCCATCACTATCAGCTTCCTCAGCAGCATGTATTTAATATATATTCACACACCTTACATGATGTATTTACATGTAAAGTAGATAGGAATAATTATTATTCTCATTTTATTATTGAACTTAACAATCTGAAATTTAGAGAGGCTTTAATAGCCTCCAATGCTACTGTAACATAGTACCACAAATTTAGTGGTTTAGGAAAAAATTAATTTATTACTTCTGTAGGTCAGAAGTCTGAAATTGGCTTCACCAATGAAAAATCAAACTACTCACAGACCAGAATTCCTTCTGAAGGTGTTTTAAGGAAGAATTTTTGTAGTCCTTTCCTTTCTCCCTTTTCACAGCATATAACATCATCATCTGGAGCTTTCTCTCACTGTGACCCTTGTGATCAAACTGGGTCCACCCTGATAATTCAGCACATATCCCTAGTTTAAAATCCTTTACTTAATCACATCTATTGCCTGAGTTTGATCCATGGCCAAGGAGCTAACCCATACGGTACAGCAAACCTCTCCTGTCTTGAGCCACAGCTCCCCTCAGCAGTATATTTCCATATATCTGCCTGTTCTGCCTGCTCCCTACTGTGAATCTGGTGAAACTTCTCACTCCTGGCACCTCTGGCCTATATCTCAGTTCTTCTATACACACGCGCATGCACACACACACACACAAATAAATAATCACATCTGCAAAGTTCCTCTGCCAACTAAAGTAACACAGTTCTACAACCACAGCATTTTATGATTTGTCTACAACAATGTGAAATTATTCCAAAATAGATATGGATGGTAAAAATGATAGCTAAATCAGGAGAATTCATCCCCAGGAGATCAGAAAAACAGTTTAGAATCAGTTCGGAGCTAACTAGAAGGAAGATGATAACCAAAGGAAGGTCTAAACTAATTCCCAAAACTGAGCAACAAGTTCAGTGGAATTACCTGGAATTTATTTACAATGCATTTCCTGAGATCATGCTAGTATCACAAATTAAATCTCATAATAACAATATTGCACGGTGATTCTTACTCATTCAAAAATGTTGAAACTACTAGACAAGCACAAGAAGAACAATAATGGAGGGAAGGGTATTAATCCAGGCTCAAAACACATTTCATAGTGAAGATCGTTTACAATTAAACACCAGCAGCACTAGTAAGTTGGTAATATGAAAACTAAGTTACACTCAGTGTATGTTGCCCTGCATGTATGATACCTGTGTACCATTCATATTAACTGCAGCAAAAGGGAACCCAGATTTTGCACTTTAGGCAAATTATCTGTGTTCCTTGCAAAGCTCTCATAGTACATGCAGTCATGAAATCTTACCTAATCATGCAAATCTTGTGAGTTCAGAGACATAAAATGCTCATTTCTGGATATGGCCATGCTGCTAATTAAATGGATAAAAATAACTTTGTTTTATCTTGCACATCTCTCTGATGAGTTAAATGTATTGACAGATACTATTTAGTTGTTCTCCTTTTAATTGCAGGGATTTAAACAGCAGAGCCCAATATTTACCATTGTCCTTGTGTATGTGATAGTCATGACAAGTTTGCTCAGTAATTAAGATCGACAAGCAACCTTCAGAAAGAGGTCCTTGATTTCTTTTCTCATGTCAAATTGTAATACAAGTTTATTCAAGGGACAGTTGAAAGTCATCAATTATATCTTATGAAAGAGGCATAAATAAAATCTCATTTCTTAGGCATAACATGTCAGTTCAATTGACCTTTTAGTGTGTCATGCTGCTAAAGATGTTCCTTGTATACACAACCTCATAGCAGAATAGAATTTTTTTCTCTTTAAATTTCCCAAATTTTGACAAGCAAGGCTACAAAACAAATTCTCAGACATAAGTGAAGGTGAAGATTTTATCAGCTTTTGCACCTTTCTCTCCTCAGTCCTTTCTCTTTCTCTTTAGATGATAACAAATCTGTTCCTTTACACATCACAGTAAGATCTCTCAGAGGCTTTCTCAGAAACTCAAGTTCTCACAATACCAATAAATGCCAAAGGCTATTAGGAGTTGAGCAATAGAATAGAAACTGAGGTGATTTGGCAAAACATAAACTAATTGAAAAGCTCATGTAACTGTAACGGGCATGCCCATTCTACCCCCCCCCCAAAAAAAAAAAAAAAAACTGCTGGAAAAATTTTCCTTTCACCATTAGGAGGNCCCATTCTCCCCCCCCCCCAAAAAAAAAAAAAAAAACTGCTGGAAAAATTTTCCTTTCACCATTAGGAGGGAGGAAGGAGAGAGAGAGAGAGAGAGAAATATTTTCCTGTCTGTCTAGTGTGTGCCTCACACACACAGAAGTCTATTACGATTCCTTGGGAAGGGAAACATTTGTAAGAGCATCTATGTGTTAATGGCCATATTATCCATTGATAATGTCATACTAAATAAGGGATCCCATGTTGCTGATCTTAGCAGCTTCTATCATAGATCCTGCCATCAGTAATGAGCAATCTAACCCTGTAAGAGCTGCTCACCTCTGAAGTGGAATTTTTATTCTAATTTCTGATATAACTTTGTCTTTAGTCCATATCAAAGAACATAACCTTATGAAGAGTGAGAGTTAAAGAAGAAAAGACCTAAAATACACAAGTCAATTGTTAAAAAAAAAAAAAAAACACCCAAAATCAAGTGATTGCATTTGGATAAGAAAGAATAATCATTGTGCGAGGTGATGATCTAGACTCTGAAAAGCAACAAAATAACCCTTACGCCTAGAATTGCATAGTTCCATCAGTTCCACTTATAAGAAGCATAGGTAACTACTCAGTAGTATTATTTGAGGGTTAGAAAAAATACATATATAAACTCCAATGAATGAACTTCTGCTATTCAAAAGTCATTTTGGCATATGTTCAATTATTCATGTAATATTTATTGAGACTGACTAGGTTCAATTTCCTACATTAAACACTTCAATTCCATAATGGGCTATATAGGCACATTCTCTACTCTTAGATTCTTATTCCCAAGATGCTAAATAGCAACCATCTCTAGAGAAAGTTATGCCTTAAGTCATAACTAGGTATGAAGGGAAGGAATAATTTTTCAATTTCATGTAAAAAACAAGACAATTCTCATAAAACAAAAACTCAGGAGTAAGAGACATAAAAATGCAGAAATCTGGAAGGATAATAAACTGGATTTACCACAGGCCAGACAGAACTAGAGGTCTTGCACATGCCCAGCCTGTAGCATTTATAAAAATAAAATTTAAAAAAAAAACAAGATATATGTATCTATCTAGAGATATACCTGTGTTCATAGTAGAAACTTGTTTTTATGTTTCCAATAAGGCAGATGGCTCTTAATAGCAGTTCACCAGAAATAAATTAAAAAGAAATAATTTTCTTGCCAAATGTTACAAGTATTCTCAGCAATGATGTTACAAGTAAACTCAGCAATGAAGCTGAGTTTAAGTGATGACTAAGTGGGGCTAAGGAGAGGTCAGTTCCTGAACTCACAAGAAGGTGGATGAGTAAAGGTTCATGCTTTGTAACATATATCAGATTGGTATAAACTCAAACATGTTAAATCATCTTTATCTTTTTTTTTCCCTAGGAAGTCAAGAAGTGCAATTCATATAGACTATATATGATTGTCTATCATTTATCTCATAGACAAATAGTAAGCATATATATAAAGTTCTAATAAAACCACATAATCAGCTTACACCATAATAATCTTTCACTCTCACTCAAAAGATAGACTCTCTGGGAGCATAAGGGTAGCAATATCAAAGATAACTACAGATCATTGTATTTATTTGTTGTGTAGATATTGCTTATAAACAAAGTAAAATATACTCCACATAATTTCTATAGTCTGTATATTCAGAAAACCTATAACTAATAAAATATATTCAAAAATTTTACATATAGTTAAAATCACTTACTGTGTTTTAGTTCAGTGAATATATATACAAAATATTATTATTACCCCAGATAAGAGGGATATTGTTTGGAAATGTTACTCATTAAAATAAAGGCTCTTATTCCTGCAAACACAGTAATAAGACTTACAAAGCTGATCCAACTAACCCTTGCCTTTGCCTTATCCACTTAACTACAGAGAAGAGAATTCAAAGTAACCAATAAATATTCCAGAGGCAACAGGTAAGTGTTTCAGAAGTAAAAGACATCCAGTGGGACTTGTAATTGATTTCCTATATCTGGTGAGACAAATCCAAAGATTTATCATCCCCCACACTTGGCATCTTTGGTATTTCAGATCCATGTTAGTCTAATGATCTTTAAATGTATGTCTGACAATGCCTGATAAGAATGCAGCCACCCCAAGGTTCAAGTTTCTCCCCTCCCTAAATGAGGGAGAATAACAGAGAGGAGAGTCTGGTTCTAGAAGTTCACTGATGATGACTCGGTATTGAGACAAGTTACAATAATGATGAAAATGGGAAAAATACAGTATTTGTTAACCTAGTCACTGGGTGATGAAAAAAGAGATCCATATGTGATTCTTTCCAACCTTTACTGAGAGCCAATGTTTACTCCCTTTTAAAGAAAACTTGATTTAAAACAAGGAAGTAGATGATGGCAACATTTGAACAGAAGGGTAATGCAAGCAGAAGCAGCAAAACCTTGTCAAATTCTTTAAGAGAAAAAGTGAAAGAAGAATGCTAGCAGGTTGTGAAACCAGAAATTCAATTTGTCTTGTTTCTGAGGTGAAGCTTCTCAAAAACATCTCTATTGTAAATGATATTTTGGGTTCCAAATCCCAATCTGGCTATTTCATTTTCTTCACCCTCGAATCACATAAAGAAAATTAGAATATTAGTAATGGAAGGAATTAATACAGAAAAACCCTTACCTCCTCCACAGGTGACCTGGAGAAAAGCCCAGGTGGGTTTTCAGCAGGAGCACACCACACTGAGTCTGACAGGAGCCAGCAGGAGACCAGGGATAAGGCTGTCTTGTGACACCAGGAGTCTTACCTTTTCAGAAAAGAGCATAGCAATTATTGCAATAATTACTTTCTGAAACAAAGCTGCTTTTGGAAAGTCAGAGTTAATGTTTGAAAGTTCCTGCTACTACAGTGCACATTACAAAATGTCATGAATTTGAAAAAATATAACACTGGACTGAATAAAAACAATTTGAAAAGTTAAGTCTCAAGAAATATTAAAGCAGTTCAACAGAATACTGTGACTTTCTTACAGTGGAACTCTCATTTCCACAAGCAAGATCCAAAACCGCATAATTTCTAAAATGAGATCAAAATATAGAATGAGAATCCCAGGAGATATAAATTGAGAATGAGGTGGTCTTTGATTTTTAAATAATTGTATTATAAATTATGTCCACATAAGTTTAAAGCTGCATCTTTCTCATGTGTGCAGATCTTTTATTTTTTGATTCTGAACAATGAGAGAGTAGTTATTGTGAGACAATCATCCTAGCATATAGCTAATGAAGTAAACTGAGTAAAAAAGTCCCTTAATAGTTCCTGGTATACCCACCCCTATTCCCCAACATTGGGCCAATGATGAAAATCCTGCTCTACATCAGTGCTACTTGTACTGCAAAGGAATATTTTTTAAAAAATGTCCATTGGAAATAAAGGTATACATGATGGTCTGGTGTATTTGAAACAATTCCAATATATTTCATTACCTTGCATGTTAAAGTGACGGTATGTTATTGGTCAGGGGCCATAATAACCATTCATTATGTTATTTATATCAGAAAATATCTTACAAGAACTAAAGGAATTCACTTACAAATGATTTTTGGAATGCTAACCACTTATCATTTGAAAAGAGTCTATTTAGGTAATAACAGAATGACTTGGAACAAAGAAAACAATCTACGATATTTTCCTGCTGGCAAAGAATTGCACTAATAAATCTTACTAGTTCATCTTCATTTGAAATGTCCTAATATCCCTTCAAGAAAATTTTGGTGTAGATTCTTACTCACACTTTCTATTCAAAATATAGAAAGCAAAATGAGAAGTAGAGCAAGTGGTATTGAAATCATAGACAAGTATATACAGAGATGACTCTATATAGTGCAGTGGCCATATTCTGGAAATGTCTTGAGTGCCTGGGACTTCCCCTATCTGTGCCATCTATGAAAATTAAATTTTGAAAATCAAAACTGGCCAAATATTTACAATTTCACTCATTTCTGTTGTGACAAAATAACATTTTATTAAAGGGACTCAAAAATCCTTCCCTGTTCGGACATTCTACAGATGTATGAGCCCATTCTTGGTGAGTCTAGGTAATTCTGAGAGCTCTAAAGATTTTCACTTTCTGGGGAACAGGTTTCTTCAGCCAACAATCAATTTTTTTAAGAAAGAATTCTTTCCAACTGGTTCATATTATTTGAAATTCACTTATACAGATGATAGGAAGATGGACCTTAGAAGAGGTACAGCTTAGAGTGTTTGGCCTATGCATCATTACCATCTTTTCTTTGTTTTTGTTTTATTTTCTCACATAATCCCATTTTTGTATTTATTTTTCTTACAATGTTTTCTTTCTTTTCTTTGAAGAACAATATTACTAAGTCAAAGTTTCAGTAGATCTAGAAAGAACAAAAAAGAAGAAACCCTGATAAAGAAAACTATAAAGCATAAACTAAGGAATATGCACCTTATGGTTATAATAAGACTGTGATATTTCTACAATTTTAAATAAGTCATAATGTAACTATTCTATCACCAGTCGTCAGGAAATACAGTCATAATGTAACTATAAATTATATGTAACTATAAATTATATAATATAAATTATTATATTACATTATATAATAATGTAATGTGAATATCTTCCCAAAGAAAGGTGAAGTGAAAACATTTTATTTCAACAGGGGCTATATTTATTGACTCTACCAAGTCAAAAACTAGACTGGTGAAGTTGGCGTTTTTCATTACTCTCCTATTTGTCCAAGCGTGAAAAGATAGATCATCTGTGGTAGAGTAATTTGAAGTCATATTAATGGCTAAACTAAACCAACTACTTAAGCAATAAAATTGATAACTTGCGGTTCAACAATGAACAATTGATTAGTAAGCTATAGACTCTAAAAAGAAAAAGAATAAAAGGGAGTGATGCTTATGATATGAATATTGGATTGTTCTTTATTGTAAAAAAACTGGAAATCCAAAAGTTATTGAAATAATGTATTCAGTAGAAAAAGATGAGCACTGTTTGTAAAAAAGTTGTGGAAAAATATATACAGCACAGGAGTTGCAATTTTAACGATTTTTAGTATAGATTTCAGTGGTATTAACTGCATTCACATAGTTGTACAACTCTCACTACCCTTCCCATCTCCAGAACATTGTCTGCATTGAAGTAACACTGCATTCTAACACACACGTCTCAGGCATTCATTGCTAAGAATCAACATGTGTAATTCTGGTCTTTTCATTTGGAAAAAATACAATGGGAAAATTATTGAAATAGATGATCTTTCCTAGAAGTAAATGGGTGTGAAGAAGCAAAGAATGTAAGCCAAGTCTGTTAGGATGAGCTAAAAATTAGCAGCGGATCAAATAATAGTTCTAAAGAAATTATCCTGCGTAGTTTATGCACTCCCAAATATCAGGCAAGATATGTAGTAAACAAAGAACAAATAAATTAAAAAAGTAGATGTACTCAAGTACCAGAGAGCAAGTAAGATCAAAATTAAAAAAAAAGTTCAGGAAATTATCTTAAACTGAAAGAAAAAAAACCAAGGCAGTGGTTGAATCATCTATAAGATGACTTTTCATCATCTCAGAGGGAGGTTTTATGTTCTCAGTGGATGAACCAGGTGATAACAGTGAAAAATAGTGGATAACAGAACTGGATGGGGTTCTGACAGCAAGCAGGGTAAGGCGCTTTGTGAGTATCTACATTGAGTCTAGAAAACCTCGGTAAGTAAATGTTGGATATGCTAGTTTGAAATAAAAGCAAGGTGTAAGTTTTGGTAAAACAGAAAAAATAACAATGAAATTTATTTTAATGTGGTTATTACATGAGTGATATTGAAAATGAAGGAAATGTTAGAAGAGCCAAATCATGAGTAATGATACAGAGAAATAAACAGTTGATCAGTATTCCAGGTACATCTCTCAACCTGTATTTAGTATTGAATAATGATATAAATCCTCAATAACTGCTATCAAAGACATTGCAGCCATGATACATTGGGAAACAGAAAGTGTTTTAGGGATAAAAGAAGAGACTGTTATTTTTACCCAGAGGGATTAGCACAATTAATGCATAACAAATCATTCCAAATCTCAAATATTTTAATGACTTAGAAGAGTAATTATTTATTAACACTATTATGTCTCTGTATCCAGGAGTCCTTTGAAATGTAATTGACAAAGTAAAAAAAAAGTAGGGAAAACTAGATGAGAGACTATGAACTGTGTAATAGTCATAAAATGGAATCTCCAGAGAGTGAAAATGAACAAATTGTATCTTTAAGGGTTAACAGGAAAAAAAAAATCTTTAAAAGCAATAAATGGGAAAACCTAAATTTCATGAAAACATGTTAAATTGTGGCAATATTTATAAGCTTTAACATAAAATTATCAAGTATTATTTCAGACTATATAAAAATATATAAAATTATAAAAACATCATTTTGATAAACAACAAAGATATTTGCTGCTTCTGGAAAGAGAAGGAAGTGAAACAAGAGATAATTGAACATTGGAAGTCAAATAAATCTGTAATGTTTAATTAAAATACCAGAAACATATGACAAAATATTAAGATTTGACAAAACTGGGTGATGGTAGATATTCATAATAACTTTTACTGTATTTTCTTTATACTTAGGCATTTCATAATAAATAATGTGTTATGTATAAAGTTCCTTATTCAGAGGACAGTGTTATTGACATAAGAAGAAGCTTAATTAAATCTGTCAAAGATGCTCTTAATAGAGTTGGGATATTTTCCACTCAGGCTGGCACTACTCTTGATAAAGGCAAAGCCATTGTTTGTTCAGTGATATTCAAATATGCCATCAAATTTTTTGAGAGAATTCTAAGATGTTAGGGAGCTTATAATCAAGTGCTGAAGAAAATATGTTCCAGACAATTGGGGATATCCTCAGTTTGAATAATATTTTAATGAAAAATTGTGTGTAGGTTTGAGCCTGGAGCAAGAAATGACTTTGAATGGATTTGCATTATGACTTTAAAATAAATAAACAGATCTGCCCACCAGAATCTGTGCATGTGCTTTAAAATAGGTATTTTATATTTAAATATAAGTATAAACTTAACAGGATATTTCAGATGAAGTAAAATTCCATTATTTGAATACTTTTCTGTGACTTTTGAGAAAATATAATGGCTATCATCCTTACTGAAGAAACAAGATTATATTCCAAATGCTTTCTTTCTTTTAAGAAAACAGTTGTGTGAGTTAAAGCATAATTAGCACATCCTTTATGTCAAATAGGCATTTTAAGTATAGTAAGTGCTATTTACTCTCAGAAAGCTTTGAATCTCTAGGACTAGCCTTACACAGAGTGAAATAACACTTACATACAACACAGACTGAACAGAGCCACCTGGAAGGAGCCCTGCCCTCTTCCACAGAATAGTTATAGTCCTGAAAATCCCCTCAAGCAATAGGTAACTTTGGAATTGGTTGTGGTAGAGGCCAGAGGCTCTTGAATAGAAATTTTCCATCTTGTAGAAAACAAAATCAAAGGAGCTAGGAAAAAGAGAAGCACTTTAAAGAGTGCTGGAGAATGATAATGAAACAAAAGGCTTTTGGAATGAAGAGGACAGAGTCTATCAGCGGGGGAAGACACAGAGCATCTAATTCAAGGAGCATCAAACTCCTGGAACTACTTCTGTCCCTCTAGAAGAGCTCTACTTCTCTCCTGGGTGGAGGGTCTTACATCTCACAGAATACATTGCTTTAGGTGGAAAACTGTAGGATTTTACATAGAGATGTGAAAGCTCTCCAAACTGCTCTCCATAAGAAAGAAATGACAATTTGGGGGTGCAAGTCAGTAGAGATTGGAGAGCAAAGCGAGAGCAGAGGTGAGGAGAACAAAAAGGCGTTTGGAGGTACGATTTAAAATAAAATAGAAAAAGATGTTCATCTTCTCATTTTGACAGTGACCAATCAGCTCTAGGGGAATGCAGGTCCTACCAAACACAATACAAGTGTCACTTAGAAAAAGCAGCAACTATCAGCATTGTTCAGCATTCCTGTTCCTATAGTGCCCTCCTTTACCGACACCTCGGGGTGTGAGTTCTCTGAGTACAACCTTTCTCTCCTATTTCATTTGAAACCATAACCAATGGAACTTCCCAAAGGTATATATTACTTAAATTTAGTAAACAACTATAGTTTTAATTCTAGAAATTGATAGTGCTATCAATTGTTAAATTAAAATTAATATTTCTGGTAAAAATAAATAACAAAAAGTTGACAATGGTGAACAATGCACATATCAAAGCAGGCTATTGAAACATACCATTAAAAACTGTTAGAAAAAAATGATTTTTGAAGAAAATTTAAACTTGGAAAATTTGACAGGAAAAAATTCAAATTATTATTAAATACTAAAGATGCACAAAAATAAAACAATGAACTAGAACTGATACAAATTTATATAGATGAAGTTCTAACCTTGGAAATAAATCTTTCTATCAAAGTTCAACCTTCAAAATAATCTATCACTTTTTTAATTCAATAAAATAACAAATGATTAAAATGATTTAAGTGTATGCTATATAGAGATCACTCGCACTTGCATTTGATTACATTCTTTATTCTACTGCAAAAACATTTTAAGGAAAAATACATTAATTTTAAATTAATTCTGACAAAATATCTTTATTCAAAAGATCCTGAGGAATAGTCAGATCAAAATACTTCATACTCAGCAGGTCTCTGAAGAATTTTTGCCAATTAGAAATTTTTGGCTACTGGTATGGTGGTAAGGAAAGAGAGTCAAAGACCAGAGATGTCCGATTCTTACATTTTACATGACTTAACATATAACACCAAGGATCCCACTCTTACCCCATTGACTCAAGTGTCAGCATGACTTGATATATCTACAAATGTTCTCTGAGTAGTATACGGGAGAATTTAAAAACATGGACAATGTTACTTATTTGAGTAGATTATGGAGACAGCTACAAGATGAAGTGACAAATAGGTAGATTAAATTCAGAGTGAACCAGAAATTGAAATTAGAAGTGACTGTCAGAATGCACACTCAAGGGAATTCACACAAATTTTGGAAAAAGCATTGGAATTTCTATTGGACATAAAATGGGGGATGAAAATCAATTTTATATGTATCTCAAAGGAGAGTAACTTCTAATGATGCTATGATTATAGAAAGAAACAAGAAACTATCTACTTTCCAGGGGTAATATAATGGATTCCAAAAACTATAATTATAAAATATAAATAATAGCCATATATAAAAGGTATATAGCATTATTATATATCTATGTGTGTGTGTATACATCTTTGTAAATGTTTATAGCACAGTTACTTCTGGAAGGAAGAATTACAGATTCCTCTATATAACTAAGTCTCTTTCCATATCCCAACAGGAAAACATAATATATATGTAAGAGTTATGTTTTCTGAAATAATTAAAACTTTGCCACTGAGACCATGTCCCATTTAAGGACCATAAATAAGTGGAGTAGCTACACAATCTTCATGTTCAGAGAGAGAACTAAACCCAAAGGAGGGTCTTATCAAATCAATATTTCCTCAAAAGAAATAGAGTCTCAGGCTTATCAATCTCATTGCCCAGTTTTTTAATGTCTTTAGAAAAACACATATGATGGAGAATGTCTCAATTCTATGCTTGAAAGAATGCCATTCTGAGAGCTGCAAATCTCACTTCACATTCCAAGATAGAAATAGTGTTTGCTTTTAGGGAAGACTGTTCTTTTAGGTAATACTGCTTGGTTAACATTTAATTGAATCCTTCAATTTCCTCTTGTATAAAGAACAAACTTTTCTATAGTTCTTGAGGAAAATTTAAAACAGAAGGGTTTGCTCTTTGATCTAGTAATGCAGTACCCATACAGAGTTAGAGGAATTCTTTTTTCATTATCAAATTATTTCCCTCTAAAAAAAAATCTGACTTTTATAGATCACCACTACTTGGTACATGTTTATCTTTCTAAGGAGCAATGTGTATGCATATTAACACCTAAGATCAGATTTAGCCCTGAAAAAAGATGATGCCCTAATCTTAGTTATACCACATGTAACAGTCAAAATCTACGTAATGAAATGGACATAGATTTTGGACTTGACACCACTCCATATTTGACTCAGATACAATGAATTATGTAATTTAAGATTCAAAACCTCAGTTTTGATAAATATACTATAAAATAGTAGGGCTGACTAGCTGGTGAATAAAACTCACTCTCTACATTTGTTGTGACAGGTAATAATGGACATGAGAAAGTTGGGGGAATTTCTCAAGAGTATATCAAGCCCCTGTGACAGGACAAGAACTTCTGAGCTTCTCAGAGGCATAAGAGAAACCTGTCAGAAGTGAGATGTTTAAGTCTTCTGAGACTCAGATTGTGAAGATTGAGCTTGCCCCCAAGTAGATGAGAGAAATACTGCAAAAGCTGGGCAGATACCCTGATAAAAATTTTTAGCAAATTAGTAATTACAAGTAATTATGTACAGAGCAAATTTTAAGCTAAGAGTTGTCCCCAGAACTGCAAAATTTCAGCAGTCTTGTTAAAAGTCCTCTTTTTGTCTACTTTGTGTGTGTATAAGGAAGGGAAAGAATTTCCCCTCTTCAAGTGTGTTTAATGACTGGGAGGGGAGATTGGAGGAGCCAAATGACCCAGAAGGTGATGCCATATATCTAATTGGAAGGAACAGGTAAGGATGGATACAAATTATAGGTCATGAATTGTTGAAAGCAGTGCATCAGAGGAACTGCCAGAGGAGAAGCTTTTCTTAGCCAAGAGCTTGCTCTCATGGGTCAGCAATAGTTGAAACAACCAGATGGTGACAAGATTAGAAAATGTGAGACCAGAATGAAGAGACTTTTCCATAGTTCACTAGAGTTACTATTCTAGGAATCTTCCAGGAATAAAATAAAAGTAACCTTAAAGAGGTGTTACTTCTCCAGAAGGTGATCAGGGATGAATCACCCCTTACCATTTGGGAAGAGTGGAGGATAATCTTATTTATAGTACCAGGCTTGTCAAGCAAAAGCATGTTGTAAAACAATGAGGTGGATATAAACTGTCCAAAGACAAAGATTAGTTTTAAGTTGGCTCACCACCTCCACCACATGAGTGAATACTTGTAGAAGGTGTGGTCAGATTTACTCTTGACTGACAAGTACAGAACCATCTCACATAAATCTTCCTTTGGACAACCCAGATTTCAACTGTCCAGGCCACACATCCCCTTCCTTGGTCCTAGATCTGTCATCTATCCTCAAGGTGTTCTTTAAATTCAAAACAGGAGTTTACTTTCAGTTTTTTAGTTTTTCAACTTTGCTATCACCTCCTAGATATGTTTCCAAGGCATGCCTTAGGAATGACTTATTTTTGTTCCAGTTTTCCATAAATCCTTGGATCTGGATAACACTTCTTAGGTAGAATCCAGCACACAGAATAACTCAAACCTAAGTCATAATGGATATACACCTAGCTTTCCCAAAACAAAAATCTAAACAATTCAGTATTATTAACTCCTTATTAACTATATTGTTATGACTAGGATTTGAAGGTCTTAATGCTTTCATAGAAATTACTTCCAGTGAGTGGAAGTAATTACATCTTCAGAAGACAGAGATCAAGAAAATTAATGCAAGTGACTGAGGACTAAAAGATCTACCGGCACCCAGACACCCATAAACCAATCTTGCTATGATGACTTCGCTCATATTAAGCTGGGGCATGACTACAAGCCTTTATAGAAATTTTCTTGCATTCTTGGCAGAACACTCAGGTTAATTCTAACACTTAACTTTAAAAGTTTTCTGAAGAACATTTTATATTTTGTATGTTTGCTTTTTGTTTAGGATTCATAAAAAAGAGTATCTGCTATGTTCTCCTCAATATATTTAATAGTGGCTTTTTTTTTTTTCATCTTTTTTGCCTGAATGCTTTTGGCTCATTTCCTCTCTCTTTATATTTAAACTTTTTTAACCTCTAATAATCCCTAAGTCTGTCTTATGTTGTGCTGAAACATACCTAGCCACTTCCCTAAGGGTATAACCCATAATTACACTCTTGTTTTCTTTTAAATCATTGATAAATAATCCTTGCCTTAGTTATGTATTTAGTGTTAGCTTAAAGCATCCATTATTAAATGCAATTTTGTCTTAGACTGGGTCTTTGTATTTTTACAAGTCTACTGATAGCTACTATAAAATAAACACTTTTTATTTCAGTAAGCACTAGTTTAGTAGCAAACACCAAACCTTGATGCTTGATTTATTTACTAAATCAGTTGCTTATTAATTGACTCTTCAACATCACCAGATAAGAGATTTTTTTCTCTCCTCTGAAGCCTTAATGGGATCCCAGGAAAGCTTTGCAGAGCACACAGATGTTTGGAAGGTAAGAGCAAGGGGATTGTGAAAAGAAATTATTGGTAAGGTAAGTGGAAGAAGATATTCTGTTAAAAGGAATGTATTAAAAAATTGATTTGAAAGGCTTGGCTTGATTCTTTCACTAGAGTTAGACTGAGGGGTTTTTAGAAGCATATATGTAATATAAGTAAATGAGATCAGTGGAAAAATGTAACTCAATCTCATGAGTGAAAAAAAATCTAACTCAATCTCAGGAATAATAATCTAAATACAGTGTCATGTACAGACAGGTAAAAACCTTAATGGCTTCTGTAATGATTAGCCTCTACTCCAAGTAAGTTCAGTTCCAAATACCTGAGTCATTTGATATAAAGGGTGAGGTAGAATAGGGGAATAATTGATCTTTGTTTATTATCGACTATGTGCCAGTCACTGGATTACACCCTAACATAAATTAGCACAGATTGTAATACTTAAATCAACCCTTTTGACAGACGTTACTTTCTTCTTTAGATAAAAGGAAACTCAAAGAGATTAGGTGACAGTTTGTAACTGCATTAAAATCTTGTGATTAAATCCAAAGTCTTGCACTTTTTAGTACCAAAGATTTAAACAAAACTGCATGTCTAAAAAATTAAAACAATTAAAAAAAAACTATTCCAAATATATGCAATTGATATCAAATTGTAAATTCCCTGCATTTCTTTCCCAAATACCTATTTCAAAGGAAAAGTCTCCTCTCATATCCCTAGCAACTGACTGACTTGGAAGGCTCTTGAGTGTTGTCTCGACTCACCCCAGCACTGAAGCAACCTGTTTTGTGCTACTTAGTCGCTAGCTAAACTTCTAGCTACCAAGTTCTTCCGCTCAGTGGGTAATTACAGAGGATAAAATGAAAAGCAGACCTCACAACACTCTAAGGAGGTTCATTCTTTTAATGAAGTATTTGACTAATTAAAGGGAATTTTAATGTAAGAAAAGCTTAAACCTATTTGTTAATTATTACTTATTCCTATAGGAAATGAACCTAATAAAGCAAACTATCCCGAGAAGATTCCTTTATACACATTTCTCACCATGCAACCAATCAATAGCTACATGTCATGGGTAAAATGTATTGACAAAAGCATGTTAGTTAAAAAATAAATTAATTTGGCAGTTCAGTTTTCTAATGCATTGTGATTAGAAGAGTATCATATAACTATGTTATTAATAGAAAAAAAGCTGTGATTAAAACATATATAGTATGCCTAAATTTATTATTTCTATTTGAATATTCAAATATTTTGTCACTATTACAAAATGAAATAATTCACAACATACTTTAAAGGGAGGGACATTTCAATAATATTCTATAACAGTTTTAAAGTTTTGTCCTTCTGTACTCATATAACTTTTCAATTTATAATCATAAATTACAATTAAATTTGATTAAAAATTTACAAGATATTTGATGTTTATAAATTTTAAATTTTCTCTATTATAAATAATCGATGCATCCAAATCTAATTATTCATCAGTTTCTATGCCTTTTATAACCAAGTTCTCTAAATGTATTTATTTCATCTTTTTTCATATGTTGTTCAACTGAAACTATTTTTAAATGACCTTCACGTTCTCTTTAACCTATTCCCTGGTATTTTCCTTTTCTCAGTAGTTACAATGGCTATCAGTTATGTTTAGATTACCTCTCTAACTTTTCAATCTTCTATAACCATCATTCAAGTTAGTCCTGTACTTTTTTTTTTCAATGAAGGTATTTATTTTCCTTTGATTTCTGATAATTTCATGGTAAAGATATATTAGAAGCTTCTAGTCCTTTATGGCAGAACTCTAATCTGCTCTGCTTTAGTTATGGTGTCTTTTAGGACACTCATGAATTTTAATATTTCCTCTCAGTGAAACATAATAACTAGATACTTTAATTCCTGCAAATTTGATTTATTGGAAGCTAATGGCATTGAGATGCTCTTGTATGTGATCTTATTATTTAATATTCTAAATTTTAATATTGTAGAGGTTGTAAGTGCAAAGCTTGCCTGATTGTAATAAAAGTATACTGATGTGGGGAACCTTAGAGGTTATCTATTACCAGTTCTTGCTTTGGTAAGATGACAATAATTCCACATTGCACAAGCAAAAAGCTTCCTTAGTGCTCTAGCTTTCCATAGAACATTCAGATTATAAGTAGGTAGTTTAAAATCTTATATGTGTTAAATTGTTTAGAATTTGACATAATTGTCTGAAAAATTTTCAACTACAAAAGGTAAATTCAGATAATAGCAATTATATCATTGTGACAAGAAAATGGACAGTTAGTCATGTACTTTTTAATTTACATCTGCTTGAAATTTCTCTATTCTACCCATATTCCTTGTAATTTTTTATAAATATGTTAACTGTCATGCATCTTTCTCACTTCAGCACAATACTTCTTGAAGTCCTTCTGAATTTGAAGTCCTTCTGGCCAAGAAGCATCTGTATTAAAAATGAGTAAGGTGAGATTTTACCTTGAATAGTACAATATGAACATAAAGCACTCTCTAGTTTCCTTATCCTCTCATTCTAAAGTTCTGTGTATAGAGTACTAAACAAAGTCTGTCTCTTCCAAACCAGAGATAGATGAGGATAATTTATAATTGACAGAAGGAAAACTGAAAACTTGCTACCCTAGCCATAACCTCTAAAAGTTTCCCCCTCATACCTTCTGTGAAAATGCCCTCAAGTAATCAAAACATGGTTTCACCAATTAAAAAATGTTTAAATGTAGCTGAGTTCACAAAAGATAATAGAATAGAAAAAGGAAAAGCTTCTTAATTGTGTCTTTCCAATATTACCAGCCCCAAGAAACCAAGCTCATGTTGTAATCAATAAAATTGTCACATCCTAAATTCCAACATAACAGCAGGTAGTATTAAATCTCCTGATGCAGAAACTGTATAATGCACTCAATATAGTTTATTTTAGGCCTGAAATATGAAGCTTCCTGCTTGACTAAAATTCAAAATATATATAAAAGAATATAACTTAGCTATTGCTATATATTGTAGTTGCCCTAGTCAAAGAGCCTGAGAAAATCAATAAATACAATTCAACTCCAGAACTCTAATTTGGAATCACTTTTGACGGTTCTCATTTTTAATAATACAGAATTGGGACGCTGAGATAATGAAAACAAAATTGCTCTAATGGTAATAAAATATTTGTAAACTAAAAAATATTCATTTTGACTGCAGAAGAGACATTTAAATAATTTAACTGCTGTGAATAAAATTGAAATGGGGCTGTAATTACTCAGATTTTCAGCATCCTTTCCTTTATAAAGAGTAAGAGCTGCTGCTGGTTTCCCCATCACAGATATTTCTATCCTGCCAAATAAAAGATTAAAAATATATACCAGCTGCAGGGAGAGTGAGCCTGCAGCAAATTACCAAAATACAGGTGACACTTTTTCCAATCACTCTTTCTTATTAATATGGTGCCTCACAAATATGTGTTCCATTAATGTTATACATATAAACATGATGGATATATCAGTCTTAGGTGAAAGCTAGAAAACAGCTAATATTTTTTTCAATTTTTAAAATAATTTTTTATTAAGCTAACATTGGTTTACAACACTACATAATTCAGATATGCAGGTGAAAATCCTTTTTGGTGGGCTCTTTAGGAAGTTCTAAAAAGAACTGTTTTAAAGGAAGACTACAAAAACCTGGTCCCAAAGTTACCTGTGTAGTTTTCTTAATCTTCACTGGCATAACCCCACTATCAGTGTCTAAGGATGAGATAGGAAAATAAACTTAAATAGTTTAAAAATCATTCTAATGCCTTATTTGGAATATTTATAGATGATAAGATGACTTTGGAATAAAATCATTTTCAAAGAATAAATCTTTCCACTAATCTGTATTGTTACGCCAATTCTCCCACAAAAAAAAAAAAATACCCTTAAACATTTTTCTTAAAATATGTATTCAACTAATGAACTTTTCCTCTAGTATCTGTTCTTTTTTCCTTCATTCAGTTCTTGCTTCGTTCTATCTTTTGTTCCAAATTAAATGTCTTTCTCCTGAATCTTTGCTACAAGAAAGTAACCAAGAACTTTTATTATTTTAATAACTCAATCTCTTCATTGTTTAACTGGTGACTAAATTAGACCCCAGGGAGAAGAATGAGAATGTATTCACTATTACATTTACCCAACCTTTTATGGATGGAATTAGTAAGAGGAGCCACCAGCAGTTATCCTACTTAAGGAAACCTTCTAATACCATTGTCCACAGGTGGTGAGCTCTAGGTATCAAGTACCCAAAAATAAGTCAGGGATAAAACTGGTAGCTCTTGAGTCATAACACTTTTCAACCAACTCATGACCCATGAATGCCCATGTCATAGGTTTCAAAATTGTTCATCCCTGCAGGGAATGGAGGACTGTCTCAGCTCCATTTGCTTGGTGCCTGCCTGATCGCTACAGTTTTCCAGCTATTTCTTTCAGCTGATCTTTCCTCTACTTTACTCTTCTAGCCAAACACTGGCTGAAAACCTACAGAAAGAGTTCACACAGAATTAAAAGGCCATAGCCCCTTCACTTGTAAAAACACATAAATTATCTTTTATTTCCCCTAGATCCTTCTATTCATTGAAAATTAAACCCCTTCATTTGATAAATGCCCTCTCAGATCTCTCTCCTCTACCCCAACTATGTAATCCCAGTGGTGACTTCCAAATATTATCGATACATTTGTCTCCAATTCAGTCATGGAGCTCCTATATAATCCAGCAAAATGATCATAATTATATAGTCCTCAAGACTATAGTAACAGTTCAATAGGTGAGCTCTCCTGAATGATCCAAAGTCATTCTCTGAGGGTTTGTGTGTTTTGATATTTATGTCTTGTGTGTATGTGTGTTTTTATAGTGGGGGAAAAAATCTTTAAGGAATCAATCAGGTTATAAAGCTATGAGGTCTGAGTTGAGGAATTTGCAGTTAACTTAATACTTCTTTGCATGGTTTAGAGGCTTTCGATACTGAGACCATCATGGAAAGAAAGATAAGAGAAAATACTGATTTCAGTCCCTGAGATCCTTGGAAAAGTGTCCAGTATACTGCAGTGACTTGGTTTCTTAACTCTCTTCTACTAGTGAACTGTTTTGTTTTGTTTTTTACTTAAGTTAATTTCAGTTGCATTACACATGTCTGCAACTACTTGATTTATGCAAATAAATGACAGGTATCTGTATCACAGGCAGTGATACCGACAACACACACAATTTAGAATAAAGTCAGTTATACTTAATTTCAACATAATTAATACCAGGTACTGTTTGTTTTCCAGTATCAGCGTTAGTTTAACTCATATCATTGGCATTAGTTTTAAGATAATATTTAAGCATTATTTTTTGAGAGCTGATTATCGATATATTTTCAGATCAGGCACTAGATGTATTTTTTTGCTGTTTAATAGTATATAATTATTTCATCATTCCCAATGAAGAATCTAATTTCTTCACACAACTATTTTGTTCTGTCTTTCCTATAACTTAATCCCTTTTATTAGTTTAATAAACTTTTTAAAGAAATGATTGTATATGCACATGAAATTGTAAGAAATAAAACAGAGACATTTGTTTTACCAAATTCCCAGCAGTGATAACTTTTCCAAAACTACAGTACAAAGGTCACAACCAGTATTTGACATAAACACAATTCACTTATCTTATTTAGATTTTTTTCATTTTATTTGCACTCATTTGTGCTTAAAAGTATGCATATTTTTCTTGTATAAACCACAATCAACACAAAACAATTTTATGACCATAAGATCCTGATGTTTCCCTTTAATAACCAAGTACATGCATAGTTCCTTCCACCCTGTCTTTGTACTAGTCCTTACACTTTGCACTAGTTATACTTATACATACTAGATGCCAGAGAAAACAGCAGAGCAGTATCTCTGATTTCCTGCCCATTCTTAAAAGTAATGAACAAAAAGCAATCTCAGTAAGTGGGATGAGCTTTGGAGTTTTGACTTACTTAATCTAATCCTACACTTTCCAGCTTAAAAGTAGAAGTTGATATTATACTCATATTACCAATGCCGAAGGGAGAAAAATGAACATAATTCTCAAAAAATTATTATTTTATCTCTCTTTTGGCTCAGTGGAGAACCACCTGAAAAGATTTGTATTGTTTTTTCCAACTCAGAACTCATGCTAGATGCAAGTGAAGATGTTAGGAGTGTTTGTTGAAACATTTGCAGGCAAATATTTCAGTCACTGATGCTTAAGGCAATATATAACAGTTGGAGAAAATAAAAGACTAACCAAACAACTTAGGAGGAAATAATTATTAATTATTAAGTATATTAAATGTTAATAAGATAAATATTTAAACATGTTACAACATCACTCAAGTTACTTCTACCCTCAACTAGGGATTCACTCAATCTGATTAAATATCTATTATCAACTCTCACTTATCCCTCCAGTTATTGAATAGCAAATTTTCCCCATATGGTTAAATTATGAGACAGGCTTACTAACTTTTTACAAATAAGTCCACAATCTTTTTAATTGTTTTACCATTTTATTTTAAAACATATTATTCCATCAATTCCATGTTACGCATTATTTAAAACTGTGTTGAATCTATATTACCTTTCAATGAAGTATAACATGAGATTAAAAAATGAGCATGAATCTGTGTTCATTTTTCTGTTTCCAATAATAGCACTTGCTAAATAAATCACAACTAGAAAGGATAAAAAAGAATTCCTTATATAGTACTTATAATGTACAATAAACAACACACTACCAAAATCTTTTTAAGTAAAGGCTTTCACGGACAGCATGATGGACTTTCATGAGGATATACATAAATAAGTAGTCTTATTGTTATTTGTTACTTACTTTAATAGTCTACAAGTAGCATCATAAATTCAAAGTGTCACAGAAAACTTCACAGGATAAATGAAAGTATATTTAAGATTTGACATGTGATTCGAATTTTATTGGATGTGCTTAAGAAATGGGATAGACAAAGATATAAAAACCATGTTCAGGGAATTGTGAGTAGAAGGGTTTGGTTGGGATAGATCAATTGGTTATATAGAGAGAGCTACTGGAGAGAGAAAAGACTGGAAAGATGCATAGAATTCAAATTATGGAAGAATCTAAATATTAGATATCAATCATTTTGTTAGTCAAAGTCAATTTCAAACTATATATATTAAGTAAGTACCATGGACTAATTGCTGTCTTTAGCACTGATGATGCAAAGTTAAACTTAGTACCTCCCAGATATTTGAAAAATGACAAGAAACTAGAGTGATGAGTTATACTGAGGACTGGCAATGCTTCCTGAAGTAACTGATCTATGAACTGAAACTAAAACATGATACTATTAACCAAAGAAGGGAGATACAAGGTTTGAAATGGGGGAGAAGTATAAATGAGTGCCGAAAGGAGGGCAAAGGGACAAAGCAGAGACAGGATGCATACTGACAATTAGAAATCGTTCCATCAACTTGAAGTTTACAGAATGGAAACGTAATTCAGGAAACATAATTCATTTGGAAATTAAATTATGAGACCCTATTGTTGGTAGTGTGGGGAGAGGGGAGGAAGTCCTGAAAGAACTCTACAAACACAGGTTTTACGGGCTCCACCCCTACTCCAGACCAAAACTATCTAAGACACCAAGAACTACAAATCCCATAATGGCATCACAACAGAAGGGAGCAGTGCTGGGAACTGAGCGTGGAGTTAGGCAGTCAGATTTGGTATAAAACCAGACATGTGGGCCTTGGGGAGTTATTGGTTTTTTATTTGCCTTGAGCGTGCTATTGGTGTCCCAGCTGAGCAGAACTGGTAGGATGCATTCACCAACTTATCTCTCTCTCTTTCTTCCTGAATTATTACCTTCTCATTTCTCCATTTTGTAAATGTAAGAGTAGGTTAGCATGAGAACAGCCATCTTAAACTCCGAGAAGTCATTTCACTGAGAACGTGACTTGGGGAAGGGGAAACTGGGTAATCTTGAGACACCAGAATGTTGGGGAAGGAGAAATTAGGTAATCTTGAGGCACCAGAATGTTGGGGAGGGGACTTGGGGAAGAAGGAACTAAGTAATCAGGAAATGGGAGGTCATCTTAGGGACCAAATGTTTTGGCTGAAAAACTTACCTTGTCAGATCACCAGGATGTGGCACAAAGCAGAAAAAATGTATATCTATGGAAAATTACTGTAAATTGGATGTTTTGGAAAATGCTATATAAACCCTGGTCTTTGAGTGCTCGGGGTCCTTGTTGAAACCCGCTGCGCAGGGCAGATACTTGGACCCCAGCTAGCTGGAAATAAAACCTCGTTGTGTGACTTGCATTATCATGAGTGTTCTCTGTCCATTTGAGGGGAGTTAAATACTGAACTCTAACAGTAAATAAACCTTTTATTAGCCTTTTTGTGTGTGCCCCCAGTTGAGTCTCATTGTAAGTCCTCATTGTAAGCTTGTGGGTGAGGACCCACAGTCAGGTAACCCATTTCACATTGGGGTTGCCCTGGAACAGTAGGAAAAGCTTATGTATTACTGAGTTGATATTGCTTTATTTTTGCAAAGTTTAAAACAATGTTGTGCATTTTCTTTATGTAATTACTTAGAAAAAATATTTTTCACAGTACTCTACAGAGCAGTACAGAACCATATGATGACAAAGTGTTAACTAGTCTAGTTTGTGTGGCAAGTGCCCTAAGAGCAAGAGGTTTTCATTATCTGTTCACTGCTGATGTATCTCAAGACCCTAGTGCAGTACAGAAAGGCTACTTAGAATATATTGGTTGAATAATAAATAATAAAGTGATATATAATAGATGTAAATAAACATATAAATAATAATAAAATATAAATAATAAATATATAAATAATAAAGTAATATATTCTCAGAAAATTGACTTTTTTTTTTCCTTTTTACTTGATGAATGTATAGAAATAAGAGAAAGACCATCATTGATTTTACTAAGTTCAGAGATTCATAGGCTTTAAATTCATGGAAGAAGAATGGGATTTTATTTGTTGACCTTCAATTACCTTTTGGAAAAAGATCCCAGGGAGCAAAACTCCTTCCCACTCCAATTGTACCATATTGTCTGGGAAAGACTTCTCACAAAAACACCCTGAATAAAAATCTGGACTATATAAGATCTCGGCCAGCTCTCAGCTTTGAGCATATTCAAATTAGTCAAATGCTTACTCTAAAAAGGAGTGATGTGGGAGTACTCAACTTCTGATGCATTTTCACTGAGCACTAATCAGCTGCTGGCCTTCTGCTCCGAGTTAGCTTTTGGTATTCAGAGGAATTTAAGCTTAAAATTTGTAATGGTTTATATTTCAAATTTCTGCAGATAATTTAACAGTCTCAAATTCAATCTTTTTAAACTCTAAGGGTGGTGGAAATAGAACAACAATCCTTTTGTACCCTGTACATTTCTGAAAAAATTAAATTCATGCAACATCTATGAAGCATAGTGCAGCTGCACGGTATGTGAGTTGTCAAACAACCAAATTCCTGTGGTGCACAAACTTTCCTGAGAAATGCAAGGAGGACATTTAAGACTGAGCTTTCTTCTTCAAAAGGATAAAGGGTCATGACACTTAGATACACTTGCATTGTAGCAAAATGGGTTTCACAAGAAAACTTACCCTTGTACTTGTTCTCTTTTCCTTAATCAAAACACTTTGAGCACTTTCTCTGGCAGAGTACTAATAATTTTCTCTTTCTGAAATACAGAAGAAATTCTTTCACCAGTAACAAATCAATCATGGATTTATCTTTTAGAAGATTTGTTCTGGTAGCTATTATTTTTATTTATTATCAATTTCCTAAGGAAGTCAAGAGTCTAAACTATTTTTCTGGCTCAATTAATCTATGGTATATAACATTACACTTTAGATAGTCAAAGGTGATAGTAGCATAACTTTGATTTTTTGAACTCTTGGGTGTAGGAACTATCTGCCTTCTTTATTTATTGTGCCTGAATACTTTTCCGCTAAGTAAATTAATATTTACACAATGCCCACATGCTCCAAACTGTGAAATGATATTTCATGATTGATGCTTTGTCCATAGTTCTGAATTTTATAGGTAAAGTTAGATAAGTTAATATAGACAGTTAAGCAAAAATTATTACCATTTGAATTGAGGGTCAGTATGAGGCAGTGGCCACTCTACACTACCTGATGGTGAATAGTAGCTCTAATACTTACAAGTTTTGTATCTTTGGGTCAGTTGCTTAAATCTCTTCTACTTTCTGGACATCTGTTTCTTTATCTGTAAATTAATAATAATAATTTATTTAGGACATGGCTGCAACACAAGAAAGACATTAAATATTAGCCGTTATTATCAAGGTTATTCCCATTGCACTTTGTTCATAGTAAGTAACCATAATATAGTTGGTGAGAGAAAAATTCCGTCATTTTTGGGAAGATGCAATTATCAGTTATATAATTCACAATTTTAAATAAAGAGAATAAATTAATTGCTCAAAAGAACAACAATTCAGTTGTCAGTAAGATCACGTAATTTCTTCCAGGACTCCAGATAAAAAGACCACAGAATCTAACCTACTTTTTCTGCCTCAATTAGACCTGATGAAATAAACAGTCTTCTTCACAACAGTCATACAATAAATGTAATGGCAACTTCAATACTTCATGTAGACTGATGGCATTGTAGGCAGTCCACTTCAGAAAGACAATTCTGGAGAAACCATTTGCAAGGCATGCTAATGAACTAGATGACCTGTTTCCTGCTATTTTAGCTTCTTTGAGGAATACAATCAATATTATCTGTAAAGGGAGATGGACCACTCAACTTTTAAGCAATCCTTCTTGAATATTTTGTCCTTCAAGTAATGTTTGGAAAATATGAGTAACAGCTTGAGACTGTGTTTTTGCCAAAAGAAACCTGGAGGGCAACTGTTCCAAATTTCCATTTGAGCATAAATATGTCTTTCTTACCAACCAAAATTGTGAGTAAAATCATTTTGTAGAAACTGAGGTGTTTTACTAGAGACAGTGACCTAAATACAAGGTCATACTTTCTTTGCCTGTAGGAGGCTGTGAAGATTTTCCACTGGTAAGTAAATTAAGCACTGTCCTGTACATAGGCAAATCAGAGGTCAAGTGTTCAAGATTTTACAGGATAAAACATACAGTAAATTCTTTTATTTTGAAAAGAAAATGAGGTAATCATAAACAAAGTACTGCCTCAAGCAAAATAAACTTAGTAGTCTATCTGTAGAATTCCTACTTTTGAGCAAAATAACTTCTAGATAGACTGCTTATGAAAGAACTCCAAAGTAACCAAATGAGGTAATTTATTTTATGACTTTGTCTTTTATAAACCTGTTAAAAGCAAGGAAATGTCTATCAAAGGTAATTGTCTCTGTTTTAGAATCAGTACTGTGTTGTTCTTAGAAAAACATTAGGAAGCAGGGTAGATTGTAGATTGTTTCTGAACAAATCAAATTCAAACTGATAAAATTATAATAGACCCTTAGGTGTCTGCTATTTAAAAAGTTGTATCAGATCATTAAGAAACACATTTTAAAGAAAGGAGAACAAAACATACATTTTTACTGCTTTGAAATCTTAATGCTCTATCAGAAGACTGCTCCTACCTGCTCTGAGTGTTGCTTTACTACTGAGGTGCAGCTTTCTAGGAGCTGCAAATGGATCTGTCACCATACTGCAGTCAATCTATCACTAAGTGGAAACCTGGAATACAATAGGTTTCTTTTCCTGGTGGCTGTTTTCAGGGGGCGGTAAAGAATGCAACAAGAATGCAAAAAGAGTAAAACTAAATCCTGCCTACTCTTTTGGTTAAAACAATCCGAACAATCAAGATTAGACTAGTGTCAAGCAAGCAGAACAATTTGTTTGGAACAAGTAAACAACTAATTGCTTAAAGCTGGACCAGAGGGTTTTCCATTGTGAAGTGAAACAAGCATCCCCACATATGCTCAATCAGACTTATTTGTTGAATTAAAATATAAAGTAATTAATAATGATCTGCAAGATTTTATATCATCCTTGGACAGGGAATGCAGAAAGGAAACCAGAAAGAAATCTTGCCCACATACTTTATTCTGACAAATATTTTAAAGATAGAAAGGAGAAGGACTGTTATTGGCATCCATTGACATACTGCACAGAATCTACAAAATTTAAGACAGCTTTAGCTTGTTATGAAGAATGAGTTTCTATGGTATAATTAGAAACACAGAATTCCACACTCTAATATTCTAGTTTTCTACTGATACCTGATTTAAATCTTTAGTCATATTACCCAATAGTACTTTGTACTAACTAAATTTTTTTTTAAAGATTTATTTATTTATGCATACAAGCACTGGGGTACAGGCCAGAGGTGTAGGGGGGTGAGAGGATTCACCACAGAGAGCGGGGA